>CAKAOJ020001372.1:0-48161 GCA_916701645.2 Sebastolobus alascanus
GCACCTCTCCGCGCGTCGGGGGTACTTGCGGGACGCCAACCGACGCGGCCGGGCACAATGATACCGGAACTCTGACGAGCGCAATGATGTAGATCACACAATTTAAATTTCATGTGAATCGGATGATGTTTTTCACGTAACGCTGACTTCCTTTTGCCAAAAGGTGGCGCTATGACTATGAGTCAATATTGCCATGTAGATGTCCTCAGATCTGGACTAATATGTGGTATTTCAAGTTTGGGGCAGATTGGAAAAAGTACAGTCGAGTTACAATATTTTGTCTTTCAATGGCGAGTCATGCAAATTCTCCGCCACGCCACGTCAACGTCGTTTCAAAAAACCTCACGATTTGAATAACTTTTCATCACAAAGGTCTTCAGATTGTACTGACCAAATCTGAAGTTGATCGGGTTAAGTCTCTAGGAGCAGTTCGTTAAAGTACAAAGCCTGGAAATAGCCAAAAATATACGAAAAATTCACACAAAAATCAAGATGGCCGACTTCCTGTTGGGTTTAGAGCATGGCACCAAGAGACTTTTTTTTAAGTCTACGGGTGATACATGTGCCTACCAAATCTCGAACATCTAGGTCAAACGTACCGCGAGGGCTGCTTTGTTGAAATTTTGTAGGGGGCGCTATTGAGCCCCCTTGCCACACACAAGCACCAAAACCATATCTGTTAACATATTTTAGCGCCGTTAATGAGTGTGCCAAGTTTTGTTTGTTTTTAAGCAATCCTAGCACCTCAAAAGCAACTTCCTGTTTCATGGCGAACAATACGTCGCCACGGCAACGGCATTTCACGAAAATACAAAACCTTCGCTGTCTGGCATCATGAACGTCTTACCATTGTTGTGACCAAATTTGAGGTGGATGTGGTTAACCTGCTAACAGTAGTACACCAAAATATGGCGACAGTAACTTCCTGTTGCCACTAGGTGGCGCTATGAGTATGATTGAAAATTAGACTGTAGATGTCTTCAGGCCGGGACGATCATCAAATGTTATTAATTTGGATAAGATCTGACCATCTGGAGTTGAGTTACAGCGGTTTGTTTTTTCATGGCGACTCATCGAAATTCGCCATATCACCACGGTGCCGCCATTTGATGAAAACTCACAATTTTCGAAAGGAAGCATCATCAAGGTCTTAAGGCTTTTCTCACCTAATTTGGTAAAGATGTGATTAATTTCTGAGGAGATGTACATCAACGTGTACAACATGACATTTCCTGTTACCACTAGGTGGCGCTATGACTGAGAGTCAAAATTTGCATGTGGATGTCATCAGGCCAGGACTCTTATCATACATGTGACATTTAGAGCAGATTGGAAAAGGTATGCCAAAGTTAAAGCAACTTCCTGTTTTTTGGCGAAAGGCGCTTTTTCGCCGCCACGCCACGGTCAGGTCGTTCAGTGAAAACTCACCAATTGAATAACTTTTCATCCTTAAGGTCTTAAGATGGTCCTGACCAAATTTCAGGTCAATCTGATGAAATCTGGAGGAGGAGTTCGTTAAAGTACACGGCCTATAAAACGCAAAAAATGGGCAAAATTGCATATTAAATCCAATATGGCTGACTTCCTGTTGAATTTTGGTCATACCTCCAAGAGGCTTTTTTGTGCGGCTCCACATTATACATCTGTCTGCCAAATTTCGTACTTGTAGGTAAAACCGGAGAACGGATATCAAGTTTTCCAATTTTCTAGGGGGCGCTAGAGAGCCATTTTGCAAAACCCGAATCTGAGACCCTTAAAATATCAAATTTTTCACCGTGACTGATAAGTGTGCCAAGTTTAACAACTTTTCCAGCATGGCAAGGGCCTCAAAAAGGCAATTCATTTTTGTGAAAAATAAAAAGAATAATAATAATTCCTTCAGTTTCAATAGGGTCCTCGGACCCGACTTCGTCGGTGCTCGGGCCCTAATAATTAAAGCTGCAAGCAGCGATGAACGGGCCCGAGCACCTCTCCGCGCGTCTGGGGTACTGGCGGGAAGCCGACTGACGCGGCCGGGCACAATGAAACAGGAACTCTGACGAGCACAATGACGTAGATCACACAATGTAAATTTCATGTGAATCGGATGATGTTTGTCACGTAACGCTGACTTCCTGTTGCCAGTAGGTGGCGCTATGACTATGAGTCAATATTGCCATGTAGATGTCCTCAGATCTGGACTACTATGTGGTATTTCAAGTTTGGGGCAGATTGGAAAAAGTACAGTCGAGTTACAATATTTTGTCTTTCAATGGCGAGTCATGCAAATTCTCCGCCACGCCACGTCAACGTCGTTTCAAAAAACCTCACGATTTGAATAACTTTCATCACAAAGGTCTTCAGATTGTACTGACCAAATCTGAAGTTGATCGGGTTAAGTCTCTAGGAGCAGTTCGTTAATGTACAAAGCCTGGAAATAGCCAAAAATATACGAAAAATTCACACAAAAATCAAGATGACCGACTTCCTGTTGGGTTTAGAGCATGGCACCAAGAGACTTTTTTTTAAGTCTATGGGTGATACATGTGCCTACCAAATCTCGAACATCTAGGTCAAACGTACCGCGAGGGCTGCTTTGTTGAAATTTTGTAGGGGGCGCTATTGAGCCCCCTTGCCACACACAAGCACCAAAACCATATCTGTTAACATATTTTAGCGCCGTTAATGAGTGTGCCAAATTTTGTTTGTTTTTAAGCAATCCTAGCACCTCAAAAGCAACTTCCTGTTTCATGGCGAACAATACGTCGCCACGGCAACGGCATTTCACGAAAATACAAAACCTTCGCTGTCTGGCATCATGAAGGTCTTACCATTGTTGTGACCAAATTTGAGGTGGATCTGGTTAACCTGCTAACAGTAGTACACCAAAATATGGCGACAGTAACTTCCTGTTGCCACTAGGTGGCTCTATGAGTATGATTGAAAATTAGACTGTAGATGTCTTCAGGCCGGGACGATCATCAAATGTTATTAATTTGGATAAGATCTGACCATCTGGAGTTGAGTTACAGCGGTTTGTTTTTTCATGGCGACTCATCGAAATTCGCCATATCACCACGGTGCCGCCATTTGATGAAAACTCACAATTTTCGAAAGGAAGCATCATCAAGGTCTTAAGGCTTTTCTCACCTAATTTGGTAAAGATGTGATTAATTTCTGAGGAGAAGTACATCAACGTGTACAACATGACATTTCCTGTTACCACTAGGTGGCGCTATGACTGAGAGTCAAAATTTGCATGTGGATGTCATCAGACCAGGACCCTTATCATACATGTGACATTTAGAGTAGATTGGAAAAGGTATGCCAAAGTTACAGCAACTTCCTGTTTTTTGGCGAATGGCCCAAAATGGCCGCCACGCCACGGTCAGGTCGTTCAGTGAAAACTCACCATTTGAATAACTTTTCATCCTTAAGGTCTTAAGATGGTCCTGACCAAATATGAGGTCGATCGGATTAAATTTGGAAGAGGAGTTCGTTAAAGTACACGGCCTATAAAACGCAAAAAATGGGCGAAAATCGCATATTAAATTCAAAATGGCTGACTTCCTGTTGAATTTTGGGCATACCTCCAAGAGGCTTTTTTGTGCGTCTCCACATGATACATCTGTCTGCCAAATTTCATACTTGTAGGTGAAACCGGTGAACGGATATCAATTTTTTCAGTTTTCTAGGGGGCGCTAGCGAGCCATTTTGCAACACCCGAATCCGAGACCCTTAAAATATCAAATTTTTCACCGCGTCTGATAAGTGTGCCAAGTTTAACAACTTTTCGAGCATGGCAAAGGCCTCAAAAAGACGATTCATTCGAGATAAGAAAAAGAAAAATAATAATTCCTTCAGTTTCAATAGGGCCTTCGCTGGCCCGACGTTGTCGGTGCTCGGGCCCTAATTAAAGCTGCAAGCAGCGATGAACGGGCCCGAGCACCTCTCCGCTCGTCGGGGGTACTGGCGGGACGCCAACTGACGCGGCTGGGCACAATGAAACCGGAACTCAGACGAGCGCAACGACGTCTGCCACAAGACTCTACGACAATCGGAGTTATGAAAGGGGGCGGGGCTTATGTGTAGGGGGCGGGATTAACCTTCACCAACTTATCAGGCACTCTCTGCTGAGTGATATGACACCTCTGACAAGAGCCTACGACAAACACTTCATTAGTTAGTCAAGGGGGCGGAGCTTATGTGTAGGGGGCGGGATTAACCTTCACCAACTTATCAGGAACTTTCTGCTGAGTGATATGACACCTCTCACAAGAGCCTACTACAAATGCTTCATTAGTTAGTCAAGGGGGCGGGGCTTATGTGTAGGGGGCGGGGTTAACCTTCACCAACTAATCAGGCACTCTCTGCTGAGTGATATGACACCTCTCACAAGAGCCTACGACAAACGCTTCATAAGTTAGTCAAGGGGGCGGGGCTTATGTGTAGGGGGCGGGGTTAACCTTCACCAACTAACCAGGCACTCTCTGCTGAGTGATATGACACCTCTCACAAGAGCCTACGACAAACGCTTCATTAGTTAGTCAAGGGGGCGGAGCTTATGTGTAGGGGGCGGGATTAACCTTCACCAACTTATCAGGAACTTTCTGCTGAGTGATATGACACCTCTCACAAGAGTCTACGACAAACGCTTCATTAGTTAGTCAAGGGGGCGGGGCTTATGTGTAGGGGGCGGGGTTAACCTTCACCAACTTAGCAGGCACTCTCTGCTGAGTGTTATGACACCTCCCACAAGACTCTACGACAATCGGTTCATGACTTATGAAAGTGGGCGGGGCTAACGTATTGGGGCGGGGCCATGAGTCAATATGGACATGTATATGTCTTCAGGACTGGACCCTCATCATGTCTGAGAAATTTGGGGCAGATCGGATTATGTACAGTGTAGTTACAACAACTTCCTGTTTCATGGCGAATGGCCCAAAATGGCCGCCACGCCACGGTCAGGTCGTTCAGTGAAAACTCACCATTTTGATAACTTTTCATCCTTAAGGTCTTAAGATGGTCCTGACCAAATTACAAGTCGATCCGATGAAGTCTGTCGGAGGAGTTCGTTAAAGTACACGGCCTATAAAACGCCAAAAACGGGCAAAAATGGGCGAAATTCGCACATCATATTCAAAATGGCTGACTTCCTGTTGAATTTTGGGCATACCTACCAGAGGCTTTTTTGTGCGTCTCCACATGATACATCTGTCTGCCAAATTTCATACTTGTACGTAAAACCGGAGAACGGATATCAAGTTTTCCAATTTTCTAGGGGGCGCTAGAGAGCCATTTTGCAAAATCCGAATCTGAGACCCTTAAAATATCAAATTTTTCACCGCTTCTGATAAGTGTGCCAAGTTTAACAACTTTTCCAGCATGGCAAAGGCCTCAAAAACGCGATTCATTTGCCTGAAAAATAATAATAATAATAATAATAATAATTCCTTCAGTTTCAATAGGGTCCTCGGACCCGACTTCGTCGGTGCTCGGGCCCTAATAATTAAAGCTGCAAGCAGCGATGAACGGGCCCGAGCACCTCTCCGCGCGTCGGGGGTACTGGCGGGACGCCGACTGACGCGGCCGGGCACAAGGAAACCGGAACTCCGACGAGCTCAACGACATCTGCCACAAGACTCTTTGACAAACGGAGTTATGAAAGAGGGCGGGGCTAATGTGTAGGGGGCGGGGATCACCTTCAACAACTTAACAGGCACTGTCTGCTGAGTGATATGACACCTCTCACAAGAGTCTACGACAAACGCTTCATTAGTTAGTCAAGGGGGCGGGGCTTATGTGTAGGGGGCGGGGTTAACCTTCGCCAACTTATCAGGCACTCTCTGCTGAGTGATATGACACCTCTCACAAGAGTCTACGACAAACGCTTCATTAGTTAGTCAAGGGGGCGGGGCTTGTGTGTAGGGGACGGGGTTAACCTTCACCAACTTATCAGGCACTCTCTGCTGAGTGATATGACACCTCTCACAAGAGTCTGCGACAAACGCTTCATTAGTTAGTTAAGGGGGCGGGGCTTATGTGTAGAGGGCGGGGTTAACCTTCACCAACTTATCAGGCACTCTCTGCTGAGTGATATGACACCTCTCACAAGAGTCTCCGACAAACACTTCATTAGTTAGTCAAGGGGGCGGGGCTTGTGTGTAGAGGGCGGGGTTAACCTTCACCAACTTATCAGGCACTCTCTGCTGAGTGATATGACACCTCTCACAAGAGTCTACGACAAACGCTTCATTAGTTAGTCAAGGGGGCGGGGCTTATCTGTAGGGGGCGGGGTTAACCTTCACCAACTTATCAGGCACTCTCTGCTGAGTGATATGACACCTCCCACAAGACTCTACGACAATCGGTTCATGACTTATGAAAGGGGGCGGGGCAAACGTATTGGGGCGTGGCCATAAGTCAATATGGACATGTATATTTCTTCAGGACTGGACCCTCATCATGCCTGACAAATTTCGGGCAGATCGGATTATGTACAGTGTAGTTACAACAACTTCCTGTTTCATGGCGAATAGCCCAAAATGGCCGCCACGCCACGGTCAGGTCGTTCAGTGAAAACTCACCATTTTGATAACTTTTCATCCTTAAGGTCTTAAGATGGTCCTGACCAAATATCAAGTCGATCGGATTAAATTTGTAGGACGAGTTCGTTAAAGTACGCGACCTATAAAGCGCTAAAAATGGGCGAAAATCGCATATTATATTCAAAATGGCTGACTTCCTGTTGAATTTTGGGCATACCTACCAGAGGCTTTTTTGTGCGTCTCCACATGATACATCTGTCTGCCAAATTTCATACTTGTAGGTAAAACCGGAGAACGGATATCAAGTTTTCCAATTTTCTAGGGGGCGCTAGAGACCCATTTTGCAAAATCCGAATCTGAGACCCTTAAAATATCAAATTTTTCACCGCTTCTGATAAGTGTGCCAAGTTTCACAACTTTTCCAGCATGGCAAGGGCCTCAAAAAGGCGATTCATTTGCCTGAAAAAGAATAATAATAATTAAAGCTGCAAGCAGCGATGAACGGGCCCGAGCACCTCTCCGCGCGTCGGGGGTACTGGCGGGACGCCGATTGACGCGGCCGGGCACAATGAAACCGGAACTCTGACGAGCGCAACGACTTCAGCCACAAGACTCTACGACAAATGGTGTTATGAAAAGGGGCGGGGCTAATGTGTAGTGGGCGGGGTTAACCTTCACCAACTTATCAGACACTCTCTGCTGAGTGATATGACACCTCTCACAAGAGCCTACGACAAACGCTTCTTTGGTTAGTCAAGGGGGCGGAGCTTATGTGTAGGGGGCGGGATTAACCTTCACCAACTTATCAGGAACTTTCTGCTGAGTGATATGACACCTCTCACAAGGGTCTACTACAAATGGTTAATTAGTTAGTCAAGGGGGCGGGGCTTATGTGTAGGGGGCGGGGTTAACCTTCACCAACTAATCAGGCACTCTCTGCTGAGTGATATGACACCTCTCACAAGAGCCTACGACAAACGCTTCATTAGTTAGTCAAGGGGGCGGAGCTTATGTGTAGGGGGCGGGATTAACCTTCACCAACTTATCAGGAACTTTCTGCTGAGTGATATGACACCACTCACAAGAGTCTACGACAAACGCTTCATTAGTTAGTCAAGGGGGCGGGGCTTATGTGTAGGGGGCGGGGTTAACCGTCACCAACTTATCAGGCACTCTGCTGAGTGATATGACACCTCCCACAAGACTCTACGACAATTGGTTCATGACTTATGAAAGTGGGCGGGGCTAACGTATTGGGGCGGGGCCATGAGTCAATATGGACATGTATATGTCTTCAGGACTGGACCCTCATCATGTCTGAGAAATTTGGGGCAGATCGGATTATGTACAGTGTAGTTCCAACAACTTCCTGTTTCATGGCGAATGGCCCAAAATGGCCGCCACGCCACGGTCAGGTCGTTCAGTGAAAACTCACCATTTTGATAACTTTTCATCCTTAAGGTCTGAAGATGGTCCTGACCAAATTACAAGTCGATCCGATGAAGTCTGTAGGAGGAGTTCGTTAAAGTACGCGACCTAGAAAACGCCAAAAACGGGCAAAAATGGGCGAAATTCTCACATTAAATTCAAGATGGCTGACTTCCTGTTGAGTTTTGGGCATACCTTCAAGAGGCGTTTTTGTGCGTCTCCACATGTTACATCTCTCTGCCAAATTTCATACATGTAGGTGAAACCGGAGGGAGGGGCTCAAGTTTTCCAATTTTCTAGGGGGCGCTAGCGAGCCATTTTGCAACACCCGAATCCGAGACCCTTAAAATATCAAATTTTTCACCGAGTCTGACAAGTGTGCCAAGTTTAACAACTTTTCCAGCATGGCAAGGGCCTCAAAAACGCGATTCATTTGAGAGAAGAAAAAGAAAAAGAATTAAAGCTGCAAGCAGCGATGAACGGGCCCGAGCACCTCTCCGCGCGTCGGGGGTACTGGCGGGACGCCGACTGACGCGGCCGGGCACAATGAAACCGGAAATCTGACGAGCGCAACGACTTCAGCCACAAGACTCTATGACAAACGGTGTTATGAAAAGGGGGGGGGCTAATGTGTAGTGGGCGGGGTTAACCTTCACCAACTTATCAGGCACTCTCTGCTGAGTGATATGACACCTCTCACAAGAGCCTATGACAAACGCTTCATTAGTTAGTCAAGGGGGCGGAGCTTATGTGTAGGGGGCGGGATTAACCTTCAACAACCTATCAGGAACTTTCTGCTGAGTGATATGACACCTCTCACAAGAGCCTACGACAAACTCTTCATTTGTTAGTCAAGGGGGCGGGGCTAATGTGTAGGGGGCGGGGTTAACCTTCACCAACTAATCAGGCACTCTCTGCTGAGTGATATGACACCTCTCACAAGAGCCTACGACAAACGCTTCATTAGTTAGTCAAGGGGGCGGGGCTTATGTGTAGGGGGCGGGGTTAACCTTCACCAACTTATCAGGCACTCTCTGCTGAGTGATATGACACCTCCCACAAGACTCTACGACAATCGGTTCATGACTTATGAAAGGGGGCGGGGCTAACGTATTGGGGCGGGGCCATGAGTCAATATGGACATGTATATTTCTTCAGGACTGGACCCTCATCATGCCTGAGAAATTTGGGGCAGATCGGATTATGTACAGTGTAGTTACAACAACTTCCTGTTTCATGGCGAGTAGCCCAAAATGGCCGCCACGCCACGGTCAGGTCGTTCAGTGAAAACTCACCATTTTGATAACTTTTCATCCTTAAGGTCTTAAGATGGTCCTGACCAAATATCAAGTCGATCGGATTAAATTTGTAGGAGGAGTTCGTTAAAGTACGCGACCTATAAAACGCTAAAAATGGGCGAAAATCGCATATTATATTCAAAATGGCTGACTTCCTGTTGAATTTTGGGCATACCTACCAGAGGCTTTTTTGTGCGTCTCCACATGATACATCTGTCTGCCAAATTTCATACTTGTAGGTAAAACCGGAGAACCGATATCAAGTTTTCCAATTTTCTAGGGGGCGCTAGAGAGCCATTTTGCAAAATCCGAATCTGAGACCCTTAAAATATCAAATTTTTCACCGCTTCTGACAAGTGTGCCAAGTTTAACAACTTTTCCAGCATGGCAAGGGCCTCAAAAAGGCGATTCATTTGAGAGAAGAAAAAGAAAAAGAAAAAGAATAATAAGAATTCCTTCAGTTTCAATAGGGCCTTCGCTGGCCCGACGTTGTCGGTGCTCGGGCCCTAATTAAAGCTGCAAGCAGCGATGAACGGGCCCGAGCACCTCTCCGCGCGTCGGGGGTACTGGCGGGACGCCGACTGACGCGGCCGGGCACAAGGAAACGGGAACTCCGACGAGCTCAACGACGTCTGCCACAAGACTCTATGACAAACGGAGTTATGAAAGAGGGCGGGGCTAATGTGTAGGGGGCGGGGTTAACCTTCACCAACTAATCAGGCACTCTCTGCTGAGTGATATGACACCTCTCACAAGAGCCTACGACAAACGCTTCATTAATTAGTCAAGGGGGCGGAGCTTATGTGTAAGGGGCGGGATTAACCTTCACCAACTTATCAGGAACTTTCTGCTGAGTGATATGACACCTCTCACAAGAGTCTACGACAAACGCTTCATTAGTTAGTCACGGGGGCGGGGCTTGTGTGTTGGGGGCGGGGTTAACCTTCACCAACTTATCAGGCACTCTCTGCTGAGTGATATGACACCTCCCACAAGACTCTACGACAAACGCTTCATTAGTTAGTCAAGGGGGCGGGGCTTATGTGTAGGGGGCGGGGTTAACCTTCACCAACTAATCAGGCACTCTCTGCTGAGTGATATGACACCTCTCACAAGAGCCTACGACAAACGCTTCATTAATTAGTCAAGGGGGCGGAGCTTATGTGTAGGGGGCGGGATTAACCTTCACCAACTTATCAGGAACTTTCTGCTGAGTGATATGACACCTCTCACAAGAGTCTACGACAAACGCTTCATTAGTTAGTCAAGGGGGCGGGGCTTGTGTGTAGAGGGCGGGGTTAACCTTCACCAACTTATGAGGCACTCTCTGCTGAGTGATATGACACCTCCCACAAGACTCTACGACAAACGCTTCATTAGTTAGTCAAGGGGGCGGGGCTTATGTGTAGGGGGCGGGGTTAACCTTCACCAACTTATCAGGCGCTCTCTGCTGAGTGATATGACACCTTCCACAAGACTCTACGACAATCGGTTCATGAGTTATGAAAGGGGGCGGGGCTAACGTATTGGGGTGGGGCCATGAGTCATTATGGACATGTATATGTCTTCAGGACTGGACCCTCATCATGTCTGAGAAATTTGGGGCAGATCGGATTATGTACAGTGTAGTTACAACAACTTCCTGTTTCATGGCGAATGGCCCAAAATGGCCGCCACGCCACGGTCAGGTCGTTCAGTGAAAACTCACCATTTTGATAACTTTTCATCCTCAAGGTCTTAAGATGGTCCTGACCAAATATCAAGTCGATCGGATTAAATTTGTAGGAAGAGTTCGTTAAAGTACGCGACCTATAAAACGCAAAAAATGGCCGAAAATCGCCGAAAATCGCATATTAAATTAAAAATGGCTGACTTCCTGTTGAGTTTTGGGCATGCCTCCAAGAGGCTTTTTTGTCCGTCTCCGCATGTTACATCTATCTGCCAAATTTCATACATGTAGGTGGAACCGGAGCGAGGTGCTCAATTTTTCAATATTTCTAGGGGGCGCTAGCGAGTCATTTTGACACAGCCAAACCTGAGACCCTTAAAATACTTAAATTTTCACCGCTTCTGATAAGTACGCCAAGTTTAACAACTTTTCCAGTATGTTAAGGTCCCCAAAAAGGCGATTCATTGTAAGAAAAAGAATAATAATAATAATAATTAAAGCTGCAAGCAGCGATGAACGGGCCCTCGCACCTTCCCGCACGTCAGGGGTACTGGCGGGACACTGGTCGACGCAGCCCTACATTTCAGTGACCATCGGACACTGCACGCACAAGTTAGACGTTATTTCCTGCGTAGATTGAGCGGCACAGGAAATGACGCATTTCAATTTTTTCACCACTTCCTGTGTCCGCTATGTGGCGCTAGAGAACACACGCTAAACATGCATTATGTTGCTCATTATCAAGTGTAGACCACACATTGTAAATGTCATGTGAATCGGATTATGTTTGTCACATGACGCTGACTTCCTGTTTCCAATAGGTGGCGCTATGAATAGGAGTCAATATTAACATGTAGATGTTTTCAGGCCTGAACTCTTATGAAGTAGATCAAGTTTGGGGCAGATTTGACCAAGTACAGTCAAGTAACAACAGTTTGTCTTTCAATGGCAAATCATCTAAATTCTCCGCCACGCCACGTCAACGCCGTTTCAAAAAATCTCACGATTTGAATAACTTTTCATCACAAAGGTCTTCAGATTGTACTGACCAAATCTGAAGTTGATCGGGTTAAGTCTGTAGGAGGAGTTCGTTAAAGTACAAAGCCTGGAAATGGCCAAAAATATACGAAGAATTCAAACAAAAATCAAGATGGCCAACTTCCTGTTGGGTTTAGAGCATGGCACCAAGAGACTTTTTTTTAAGTCTACGGATGATACATGTGCCTACCAAATCTCAAACATCTAGGTCAAACGTACCGCGAGGGCTGCTTTGTTGAAGTTTTGTAGGGGGCGCTATTGAGCCCCCTTGCCACACACAAGCACAAAAACCATATCTATTAACATATTTTAGCGCCGTTAATGAGTGTGCCAAGTTTCATTTGTTTTAAAGCAATCCTAGCACCTCAAAAACAACTTCCTTTTTGATGGCGAACAATACGTTGCCACGGCAATGGCATTTCACGAAAATTCAAAACCTTCGCTGTCTGGCATCATGAAGGTCTTACCATTGTTGTGAACAAATTTGAGGTGGATATGGTTAACCTGCTAAGAGTAGTACACCAAAATATCACGACAGTTATGTCCTGTTGCCAACAGGTGGCGCTATGAGTATGATTGAAAATTAGACTGTAGATGTCTTCAGGCCAGGACTCTCATCAAATGTTATTAATTTTGATAAGATCTGACCATCTGGAGTCGAGTTACAGCGGTTTGTTTGTTCATGGCGTCTCATCGAAATTCGCCATACCACCACGGCGCAACCATTCGATGAAAACTCACAGTTTTCGAAAGGAAGCATCATCAAGGTCTTAAGGCTTTTTTCACCTAGTTTGAGATAGATGTGATTAATTTCTGAGGCAGAGGACATCAACGTGTACAACATGAGATTTCCTGTTACCAATAGGTGGCGCTATGACTGCAAGCCAAAATTTGCATGTGGATGTCATCAGGCCAGGACCCTTATCACACATGAGAAATTTAGAGCATATTGGAAAATGTATGCCAAAGTTACAACAACTTCCTGTTTTTTGGCGAAAGGCGCTTTTTCGCCGCCACGCCACGGTCAGGTCGTTCAGTGAAAACTCACCATTTGAATAACTTTTCATCCTCAAGGTCTTAAGATGGTCCTGACCAAATATCAAGTCGATCGGATTAAATTTGTAGGAGGAGTTCGTTAAAGTACGCGACCTATAAAACGCCAAAAATGGGCGAAAATCGCATATTATATTCAAAATGGCTGACTTCCTGTTGAGTTTTGGGCATACCTCCAAGAGGCTTTTTTGTGCGTCTCCACATGATACATCTGTCTGCCAAATTTCATACTTGTAGGAAAAACTGGAGAACGGATATCAGATTTTCCAATTTTCTAGGGGGCGCTAGAGAGCCATTTTGCAAAATCCGAATCCGAGACCCTTAAAATATCAAAATTTTCACCGCGTCTGATAAGTCTGCCAAGTTTAACAACTTTTTGAGCATGGCAAAGGCCTCAAAAAGGCGATTCATTTGCCTGAAAAATAAAAAGAATAAACGCTACAGTTTCAATAGGGTCCTCGGACCCGACTTCGTCGGTGCTCGGGCCCTAATTAAAGCTGCAAGCAGCGATGAACGGGCCCGAGCACCTCTCCGCGCGTCGGGGGTACTGGCGGGACGCCGACCGAAGCGGCCGGGCACAATGAAACCGGAACTCTGACGAGCGCAACGACGTCTGCCACAAGACTCTATGACAAACGGAGTTATGAAAGGGGGCGGTGCTTATGTGTAGGGGGCGGGATTAACCTTCACCAACTTATCAGGCACTCTCTGCTGAGTGATAGGACACCTCTCACAAGAGTCCACGACAAACGCTTCATTAGTTGGTCAAGGGGGCGGGGCTTATGTGTAGGAGGCGGGGTTAACCTTCACCAATGAAACATGAACTCTCTGCTGAGTGATATGACACCACCCACAAAACAGTACGACAATCGGTTCATGAGTTATGAAAGGGGGCATGGCTAACGTCTTGGAGCGGGGCTATGAGTATAAATTTGCATTTGAATGACATCAGGACTGATCCCTTATCATGGCTGAGAAATTTGGGGCAGATCGGACTATGTACAGTGAAGTTACAACAACTTCCTGTTTCATGGCGAATGGCTCAAAATGGCCGCCACGCCACGGTCAGGGCGTTCAGTGAAAACTCACCATTTGAATAACTTTTCATCCTTAAGGTCTTAAGATGGTCCTGACCAAATATCAAGTCGATCGGATTAAATTTGTAGGAGGAGTTTTTTTAAAGTACACGACCTTTAAAACGCTAAAACATGGGCGAAAATCACACATTAAATTCAAAATGGCTGACTTCCTGTTGAGTTTTGGGGATCGTGCCACTGATCTTCCGATTAGTGGACAACTCAGGTGGGGGAGACATGCACTGGGGCTCTGTGTTCACGTTAAAGTGTCACTGTGTTAAATAATCAATTTCATTCACTAATATCCATCTGTCTAATTAATAAGTTAATAATGTATAGTGCATAGTATAAAATCAGTAATTGAATGTATAGGTTTTAAGTAATTACAATTGCAATTTTTATGTTGCACTGAATAAGATAACTAATATATTTGGTTAATAATTATAAGTAAGTGTTAACCATGCCATGATATGCCACGTTTTGTTTACTTTATATGTTAAAATAGAATTTTTCATAATCAAATAAGATATTTAATCAGCATTGTTAATATTTTTTTTATTGTTCTGAGGTATGTTGAATGAATGAATGAATACTGGTGTGAATATATTCAGTAATTACAGTTTACTAAATGTGATTATATAAATATTGATAAATGTTCAAATGTATATTTTCGTGTTATTTCGTTTATTTAAAACATTTTCTAACACAATAAATGCAGTAAGCTGTCAATTTGCTATTTATCATGAGAGATTATAGAGTTTGGAAACAAGTGGTCCAAAAGACCAGTTACAGCAAATTTAGTAGATATAGAATAGTGGCACTTCTAGTGCACTGAATAAGACAACTCTGTAATAAATCTGGTTAGTAATTATAAGTAAATGTTAACCATGCTGATAAGCCAAGTTTTGTTTACTTTACTATTTTTTTCTCTAATCACTGCCTTTGAGTTATTTATAAATTACTACATACATTAAAATCCAGTTAATCTTTTATAATTAAATACATTAATAAATCACCGGACTTCATGTACTGAAACACGAATGACCTTTATTTTGACATCTTTCGCTTGTTTACAGGTGTGATACCGGATTTCATGGTGACAACTTCCGCTTGTTTACAGATACCTTCACCTGATTGGTTGAACTGAATTTTTGAATCCCGCTCTGATATAAATTCTGTCTAAGCCCAGCCCTCTTCCCATTTGCTTTGGCGAATTCACCGAGAGAGCCGCGTTTCTAGAGAGACACACAGAGAGAGAAATAGAGACAGAGAAATAGAGACAGAGAGAGTGAAAGAGTGAGATATAGAGAGTGAACTAGTAAGAGTGAACGAGTGACAGACAGAGAGAGTTAGAGACCGACCTACAGATAGACAGACCCACCGACCGAGCAACCACACCGGCTAATTCCAGGAGGTCTACAGGCACGGTAAGTTACGAGGCCGTAACTAGCTTGTTAGCATGCTAACTTCAGTATCTCTGTAATAAAATGTGCATGTAACGTTATGTATGTAAGTTAACGAGGAAAGCTATTGTTTCGCATGTCTCCTCGTGCTGTTACTATGACGTTGGTTTATATCACTGGCTGGCTACTCAGCGCCCAGAGGAGAGCTAACGTTAGTTAGCTGTTAGCCTCCGGGTCCCGTATGTTTTGCTAAACGGAGCTAACGGAGCTAACGGGGCTACTGGAGCTAACAGAGCAACATATCTAACAGAGCTAAAAGGAGCTAACGGAGCTAACAGAGCTAAACGGAGCTACTGGAGCTAACAGAGCTAATGGAGCTAACGGAGCTAACGGAGCTTAACACACAGCAGGCCTCAGAGTTGTTTTTCAGAGTATTGAAGTGTTACAGTCAACATGAAGAGTTAAATATGTTCAAGTACTTTTTTCACAGTTTGGAGTTAAAAGTACTTTGAGTTTAGTTACATATGACGTCAGTGTTCACTGCTAACAAAGTGTAAACTTCTATCGGTGTAGGACATCTGTACGCACGTTAAGTTACGAGGCAGAATGGACCAGGGCTAGCTTGTTAGCATGCTAACTTCAGTATCTCTGCAACAAAATGTGTATGTATCGTTATGTATGTAAGTTAACGGCTATAATTTTTGCTTTGCACGTCTTTTCATGCTGTTATTAAGTTGGTTAATATAACTGGCTGGAGAGCTTTTTTCACTTTGTTTTAGTTTTTTTTTTTTATAATATTTTCACACACCCATGTATTGAGGGAAATGTCATGCTGTTTTTATAGGCTATGATCTGTGGGGATGCTAATTAAGGGGAGAAAGTTAATTATTATTATTTCAGTACTCTATGAATGTCCTTATTGAAGTAATGAAACTTACATGTTAACAGTTGTGTAGCTTGGAATAGGCGAAGCAGAACAAACAGTAATGTTTTTCAACCTAAACAGCCTGCAGAATTTTTTTTTTTATATTGATGCATCAAATTTGAGTATACTTGTGTTCAAAAATGATTTATTGCTTAGTTATAGTTGTATTTAAAGATTTAATTGTAGGGTAAAGGTTTCTTGTAATGTCATTCTTAATCAGTTGTGCCTATATACTGTGCAATATTCAGGTGAAATTTCTTTTCATTCTCAGTGTGCAATATCATTTTTCCACTTGTGAAATATTTTTAATAGTCTGTTTATTGTCAATACTGTATATACTGCTCCTATTTTGATACTTCCCTCGATTTAAATGGTTCATATTTGTTTCAGTTTATTTTAGCATTTTTTTTTTTTTTACTGTGTTAGCTGATGCTTCTTGTTTTTGCACTCTCCCCCTTTGCTGCTGTACACTGCAAATTTCCCCACTGTCGGACTAATAAAGGAATATCTTATCTTATGTTACATACTTTTAGATGCCACGCGGCAAGTCGTACCGACGCTCTGAGGCAGCCAAGATGCGGGTGGCGGAGCGACGTACTGTGGCTTTCCCACCGCATCAACCTGATAATGCCAGTTGTGCACGTATGTAACCAAACATTTTTTCATTAAATGTGTAAGGTGTCTATTGTCGTTGCATGATAATTTATGTTTTTTAAAGGTCCATTAAGTTTGATCTTGGTGTCTTTGTCTGTTTATAAATAGGCCGCGGTACAGGTTACCGCCACGCCGTGCTTCAATGGCCAATTTCACCCTTCACTGGACGAAGCCACAAATTGGTCATTCCAGCCGAGTCTCCAGACAAGAAGGTAGTTTTTTTTTTTTTAATTTACGAAAAAATGCTTCGATCTGAGGAATAATTTGTGATTGTCATTCTAAAAAAATCCCTTCTGTTGTTCCAGTTTGTACTGCTTGTTGGAGCATCCCATCTACGTGCCATCGTAGATGGGTTTGTGAAGATGCCAGAAGGAGGGCTCTCCTTTGGTTACATGTCAACGCCCGGGGCCTGTGCGACTGCGTTGAGGACTGAGGTACAGCATGCTGCTCTGCCTCGGACACCCGACGCAGTCTGTCTCATGGCTCCATCGAACAATCTGACCAAGTCCCGAAGTATTGCCGAGGCAGGGGCAGATTTTGGCCAGCTCCTGGCCAGTGTCTCCAGTCGTTGTCCTAACGTAAGCTTATTTTTCATTGTGTTTATTATTATTGTATCTCTGGTACTATGATTAATGCGGTTGTATAAGCTGTTGTAGAATAATGTTTTTTATTTTAATGGGTATGACATTTTGTCAAAAGGTGCAATTTTGTAATGAACAACTATTGTTTTTTTATCAGGTTTTCGTTCTGGACTTCCCTCCACGTCTTAATGTGGAGGTGGCTCAGCAAGACTTCATGCGGCAGGAGTTTCATCGCGTGGCAGCACGAATGGGTATGTTAATAAAAGGTTTTAGTTTAAGTACAGTTACATGTGTAAGGGGTTATATCTTCTTAGACAAAGTGATTGAATACATCATATGATTTCCATAATATTCATTTTGGTTTTGTAATTTACAAAAAACAGAGTTAAAATATATGTATGGATATTTCAATAATTCCTGATGATTTCCTTTTTTTAGGTGTCAAATACTATTCCATTGCGGAGTACTTTCCATTTGACCGCCTTGACCTGTGGAGTAGAGATGGCGTAAGTAGAATATGTTGTTGTGACATGGCAAATGGAAAAGTTTTACGTACACTTCTTTGTAGTTGATATGACAAGTTCAGTTCATGGCAGATACATATTGAGAGCAAAATATCTGTTGTAAATTAATTAGCACTTGTTTTTGCAGGTACACCTGAGTGATCGTGGTGGAATGGAGATACTTGTGGATTTACTGTGGAGTGCTGCTTATAAGGTTAGCCTTTTTTTTTAAATGCTCTCTATTTGTCTTTACTTTTGTTTATCTTGGTAGTGTGCTTTAAGTCTTGTGTACGTAGGTACAGTTTTATTTGTATGTGTGTGTTTTATTGTATATTTGAAGCACTTTGTAAATGTTTTTACAACCTGCTACATAAATAAAAATATTATTTTTGTTATTATCAGCAACTTTGCACACCAGCACCAGCTCCGCAGCCACAGCCACAGGTTGCTCCCAGGACATCACAGCCAAGATTCACTCCAATAGTTGTTGTGAAGGGGGAGGTCAACGTGCCACGTCGACTGAACCCTTTTGAGTGGACACTTGTTGGACAGGGCAGGAAGGTAGGTCGAGACTTTTTGAAAGGAGGGATATTTCCTAAAGAGTTACCTTAGTAATGGTGAAAGGGTAGATGTTTTAATACAATCTACGCTATTTGTCATTACAGAGGAGCCAACCCGGGCAACCTGAGCCATCATGTGGTGCACCCAAAAAGAGGATGGTCCAGCAGCAGGTTTGTTACGTTTGTATTATGCTTTAACTTAAATGATTAGGATATGTTTGATTGTTGCTTTTTGACAAGACGAATTGTGAGCAGTAGTCTTTCTGTATTTTTATTTCGCAGGTAACTCTGAAGGACTGTTCCATCCCGCTAACACCAGTCAGGTTTAGCAGTGCCATGTTGGCTGCGATGGATAAAATTGTTCCATCGCATCTTCCTAGCCCTGATGACTGCACAGCAACTGTTCCACAAGGCAAAAAGGTAATTAGCATGCAAATTCTGTCAGTTAATTGAGGTCTAATTATAAAGTGTTTCCTTGTTCCTGACACACTCTAAATTAATAACAGTCAAGACTGTTTATGTTGTGTAAAGGGAACTAAGCCCCAAATATGGCTTCATAAAGTTAATTTTGTTTTCTTACATTAGAAACAGAATGTGGTACATCAGCAGAGGGCTGCTGCCTCCAAGAGAATCCTGGCAAAGCGGCAGGTTTGTGTTTTTTTTGTCATGCAATATACAGTATGTGTTATTTGGAATTGTTTCTTGTACAATGTGAGTCGCTGGACAGCAACAACATTTTTGCACAAGTTTGTAGTATATAGTAAATTGTGAAACAATGAATAGTTACATGGTTATATTTTGTTTTTGAAGTTCATTCAAATTTTTTTTTGCCTAGGCGGAGGCAGCACCAGGTTTTGTGGAGGTGTCTTCCAGGCCAACACCTACCAGTGTTGTCAAAGTGGCTGTGCAGGAGGAGGTTGGTGTAGAGTCAAAAATGTCACAAATGTTTTCTTGAATGGTGCATTCAAAAGCTAAGTGATTGTCATTTCTAATTTAGTATAAAATCAGTTCCTTTAATTGTTTTTCTTTTGTTTTGTTTTTTTTAGGTGAAGGCAACACCCAGCCTGGAGGTGTCTGCAAGGCGATCCCCTACCGGTGCTGTGGAAGTGGCTGTGCAGGAGGAGGTGAATGCACTTTGTGTGAATAATGAATAATACTAATAATATAATTTCACAATTTTTTTTTTTTTTTAATGGTCCATGCAAAGCTATTTAATTTGTCATTGTTAATGTACTATAAATTATAATTTAAAACAACACTTCAATGTTATTTTTGCTCATTAATAAATAGTTTGAGTTGGTAGCCTTTTATATAGTCAAGGTTGCATAGTATATGTATACACATTTAAATGATATGTCAATTTAGTTTCATTCAATGCTGTGTGTAAATAAAGGGCAATAATTCTTAATCTAGATGTACATTATTCCCAACATTTTCCAGATATGACGATGATGGAAGTTGGTTGCTGAATATATCTTTTCCCATTTATTGTAGATGCCGGAGAAGGGTTTTCGTATGCGGCGCACACCAAGATCCGTCAAAGGTAAGGGCGATGGTGAAAAATCCATCAAAGGTAAGAGTGATACTGATAGTAATGTTTGCATGTGTTCAGAAAAATTGCAGACGCCTGTTGTTGCAGGGACTGGAGTCAGAGCTGCATCATTTTCTGATGTGAATGCATCGATGGCCTGTAGTGTTGTGGCTGCGATCAAACATGTGATCGCACCTGTGTGTAGATGGCGAGGGTCAGATGTTGATGACATACGTGTAGAAGGGAACAAGTTGAACACCTATGTAGCTAAGGCAAGCCAGACAAGTGATGACACTAAAGCGAAGTTGATTGAACAGCACAGTGTGTTTGGCAGGAACTGGAAAGTAGTAATTGGTCCTCCAGTGTGCAGAGATTTTGGATCGTTGGTAGAGGAGACTGTGTTGTATGAAAAGCTGCAGGAGCACTTGATGAGAGATGGAATGTGTTTGTTGAACCTCCACAGTGCAGTTAGTGCCATTATTCATCATGGAGACTATTTTGTGGTAGTTGATTGTGGCACACGTGATTCGTCTGGGTTGGCAACCAATATTGGCATGCCTGTGGCTGTTTTCAACACATGCCTTGATGACCTGATGCTTCATGTTAGGAATCTAAAGAAGTCTTTAGAGGCACAGTGGTTTGGCATTAGTAGCATTTCTGTCAAGGCAGGTCAAGTTGATCCGGACATGGAGGATGGAGCTACAGTGTTTACAGACAGTGATGTTGCAGCTGAGCTTAGCAGTTCTGTGAGGGGAACATTTCCAAGTGATGCTTTTGAGTGTCATGATGCTACAGGTGAGGTTGTAGAAGTTGTTTCTGGCAAAGTGGCAGGTGAACATGTTAATTTGGAAAACATTCAAGTTGCAGCTGAGCCTGAAGACTGCACTTCTATCAGGGTTGAAAACAGCGTAAGAGGATCATTTCATCAGGGGAATGATCGGTTTAAATATGCAGGCCTTCAGTGTATGGCTATAGGTTTGGTAGGCATAGCGAAGCATACAGTTGGCAGTGTGTTTTCATGGCGTTCCGAAGATCTGGACAATGTTGTAGTTTTGGGTGACAGGTTGTACACGTCTTTGCGTGACAACAACAAGATCACTGGCTCTTCCGAACTCTTATGTGTCTCTGATTTGCCAAAACGGTCATTTATTGATGGACAGCAGTTTGAGTTTGAATATGGTGACTTTGTGACTGGTGTTGTAGGTGTGGTTGACGGAGACCTCATTGAGGGCGGTGTATGCACCAGTCTGTTAAATGGATTGAAAACAATGTGTACTAAATATGACACATGTTTCCTGACGGTGAGCAGCAGTACATGTACAGTCATTAGTCAAAATGGAGCGTATGCAGTGGTCGATTCCCATGCCCGTAGTGGCAGTGGAATGGCAGATGGAGATGGTCAAAGCGTCGTTGTTTACTTTAGTTGTCTTAAAGACTTACATGATCACGTCTGCAGTTTGGCTGAATCGCTTTCTAAAAAGCAAGAGCTTTTTGAGATTGCTGGTGTTCGTGTTGTGCAGGCGCTTTCAGATGAACAAAGACATAGTTGTATTAGCCCAGCAGTGAGATGTGAAGACTCTGTAAAGGCTGTTGAAACCATTGCGTTAGGTTTTGGTGCATCACTGGACTGTAGTATTGCATCGGCAGTCAACAATGTGAGAGGTTCCAAGCGTAGCAAGTCAGTGGGAAGTTGTGCTTCGAAGAAATTGAAAACCCATGATGTTATGGCTGTTAATTCAGATGTTGAGTTTGTCAGTGATGTGACTGTTAAAAAGATGCAGTTTGATCCCCTTTGTAAAGACGTGGCTCAGGCTTTATGCACACAGTTAAATGTGGAGTTTGAGAAGCCTGATGCACCAGTGTCTACAGCTGTTGGTATGTTAGGGACTCCGTGTACGAAAGAGAAAATTGTGGGTGATGGTAACTGTTTCTTTAGAGCAGTCTCCCAAGCTGTGAGTGGCTCACAAAAGAACCACAGAAAAGTGAGGCTTGCTGTTGTTAGACAATTAGAAAGGAATGCAAGGGAATATAAGAATATTTTAAGAGGTGAATATTCTTCAGTGGCAGAGTACATTAGCACTTCAAAAATGCGTTATGTTGGCAGTTGGGCAACTGAAGTGGAAATCCAAGCTGCATCAGATATGTTAGGTGTGAATATCTTCACATATTTTGGTGACCGATGGCTAGAATATAGTTGCAGGAATAGTTGTTTGTCAAACCAGGGGATCTACTTAGAGAACTGCAATGGTAACCATTATGAGACAGTTGTTTGTGTTCATCAGCCTCAGTTACCGAGTTGTTATGGTTTCTGCAAAGTGAGTAGTTCCTATTCTAAAGGGTACAATGTTAGAGTGCAAAGTTCAACTGTTCCAGTTGTAACTTCAAGTCTTGGGAACGAGGCTTTTGAAGAAGTAGTGTATATTGCGGATAATGTAACAGATCAGCGAACAGATTGTGATGTTGTTGATGAGGTGAGTGAAATAACACTCAAATTTAGTCCTGTGTGCACTGAAGTTGCAAAAACATTATGTAGTAAATGCAATGTGGAGTTTGAGAGACAGGATGTACAAGTACATACAGAATATGGGTTTTTAGGTGATGTGTGCAAAACAAATAAAATCATAGAGGATGGTAATAGTTTTTTTAGATCAATATCTGAAGTCATATGTGGTTCTGATAAATGTCATCTAAAAGTTAGACGTGCTGTTGTTAACTACATGGAGAATCATAGTGCAGAACACATGAAGATTTTGGATAAAGAATTTGTTTCAGTTGCAGAGTATATTAATAAGTCAGGAATTAGGTATGTTGGCAGTAGAGCAACCAAGATGGAAATTCAAGCGACGGCAAATGCTTTTGGAGTGGACATATTTACATACAGTGGTGCAAGATGGTTCAAATTCAGTAGCGTTAGTTCAGTGTTGACAAATGAAGGGATATACTTGAAACATGAGAATAATCATTTTGAGCCAGTAGTTTGTGTCAGACATGTTGATGAGCAGATTTGCTTTGATTTGTGTAAAGTGGGTAATTCATCTGAGACCCAGTACATGTGTACAAGGAATACAAAGGTACAGGCACAGAGTAATGGAAATGGCTGTAGTTCAAAGATAAATTATTGTTTTTCTAAACATTTGAAGATTAAACAGAAATTCCAAAAGAAAATGAAATATATGGACAATTTGTTGCACAGACAGAAAGTTAGTGAAATCGGTAGAGGGAAATATCAGAAAAATGTTTTGCATAGAGAGAAAGTTAAGGAAATTCATAGAGGGAAATATCAGAATAGTGTGTTGCATAGGGAGAAAGTTAGTGAAATCGGTAGAGGGAAATATCAGAAAAATGTTTTGCATAGAGAGAAAGTTAAGGAAATGAATAGAGGGAAATATCAGAATAGTGTGTTGCATAGGGAGAAAGTTAGGGAAATGGGTAGAGGGAAATATCAGAAAAATGTGTTGCACAAGGAGAAAGTTAAGGAAAAGAGTATAGAAAAGTATCTGAAAAATGTGTTTCACAGGGAGAAAGTTAAGGAATTTAGTAGAGCAAAATATCAGAACAATTTGTTGCATAGACAGAAGGTTAAGGAATTTAGTAAAATGAAATACTGTGAAAATGAATTGCATATGCATAATCTAAAAGCCATGAGTACAAGGAAGTATCATGGAAATCCTGAGCATAAGAAGCTTGTTATAGCACGTAACAAATTGAGGATGCAACAAATTAAACAAAAGGCAGAGCAGTTTGATGTTGTTATGGAGCAGTTTTTGGATAAAGTTAAAGATGGGCCAGATTTTGTATGTTGCGTATGCCATAGATTATTGTTTAGACATCAGGTTGTAAAATGTAGAATAGATCATTATAAACAGAGGAAAGATATAGCTTCAATTGCACATAAATGTATAACTGAAGACTATTTACACAACTGTAATAAGGACTGTGTAATGCCGTGTCAGTGGTTGAGAACAGCTAGAGGTCACCTGTGGATTTGTTGCACTTGTAATAGTAAGATTAATAGAGGTGTAATGCCATCGGAATGTGTAACAAACAATTTAGCGGTTCATCCCATTGCGGCAGAATTGGCATGTTTAAATAGCTTAGAACAACATTTGATTGCTTTAAATATACCATTCATGAAAATGTTAGCATTACCTAAAGGTGGGCAGAATGGAGTACATGGACCGGTGACATGTGTTCCAGCAAATATTGTGCAGACTAATCATTTGCTGCCTCGTTCTAACATGGAGGGATCTTTGTTGCCTGTAAAATTGAAGCGCAAGTTAACTTATAAAGGGCATTATGAATATCAGTTTGTTGACACTTTGCACATTAGGAAAGCTTTGCAGTATTTAAAACAGACAAATAAGCATTATAAAGACGTAGAGTTTAATGAAGCGTGGCTAAATAACTTTTGTAGGGAACAAGATGTTGAAGTTTTAGGGAAAGAGAGTGATACAAATGTAGAAGGTGGCGAAGCATCTCCAGATGTTGGTGAAGATGAGCTTTTGCATGATAGACAGCAACATTGTATGTTTCAGGATACGTGTCTCATGCCTGTTGATATTGGCCAGGAAGCGCTGGATCAATATTTTGATGATGTATTGAATGTGGCACCGGCAGAAGGGAATAATCCGGTTAAATTGCTCTCTGATCATACAAATGAAGCAAAATGTTTTCCAGTGTTGTTTCCCCAGGGATGTTCTACATACCATGATAGTAGACCCTATCGATTGACATTGTCGCGTTATTTTAATAACAGGATTTTACATGCTGATGGTAGATTTGCACAAAACGTTGAGTATATCTTCTTTGCTCAGTACATGTCTGAGGTTGAACAAGTTGTGTCAAATGTATCCATAGCATTACGAAAAGGGAAAGGAGGTGCTAAATCTCAAAAACTTAGTGAAGATGTGTTGAATGAGGAATCTTTAAAGAAGTTGTTGGAATTTGATGATGGTTTTCGTTTTCTTAGACCTATTAGAGGTACCCCGGCTTTTTGGCAGGGAGCTCAGCGTGACTTGTTGGCTTGTGTGCGTCAGCTTGGTGTCCCTACGTGGTTTTGTTCATTTTCTTCTGCTGATATGCGGTGGAAAAATCTTCTTTATAGTATTTTGAAACAGGAAGGTAGAACAGAGACAGTTGAGGATTTAGAATGGGCAGACAGATGTGAGCTTTTGCGTCGCAATCCGGTCACTGCGGCGAGAATGTTTGATTTCCGTTGGCATTGTTTTTTGAGGGAGGTATTGATGTCTCCAGCACATCCAATTGGAAAAATAAAGGACTACTTTTATAGGGTGGAATTCCAGCAGCGTGGTTCACCACATGTCCATTGCCTGTTTTGGATTGAGAATGCCCCTTTAATTGATAAAAACACAGATGCTGAGGTAATTGAATTTATTGATCAATATGTGACTTGTCAATTACCATCACAAGATGAACCGTTAAAGGACATTGTGACATCTGTGCAACAGCACTCAAAGCGGCATTCAAAAACGTGTAAAAAGAATAAAACGGTCTGTCGTTTCAATTTTCCCAGGCCAGCATCGTCTCGCACATTTATATATCATGAAGACGATGGAAAGCAAACATGCAAGTGTAAGGTAGATGAAGCAACTGGGTTGGCACATTGTGAGTGCAAGAATCAGGGGCAGGAAAAGTCTGCGAAAATGGATAAAGAGGTAGCATCAAAAATTCTGAAATCAATTAAGGAGGCTCTTTCAGATGAGCATGCTAGTTATGATAGTGTAGAACAGTTGTTTGAACATTTAGGCATTAATCAAAGAATTTTTGAAGCGGCTTATAAGTCTTTTGGTAGGAAAACACATGTTGTGTTGAAAAGGCAGGCTAATGAGGTTTGGATTAATCAGTATAGTAAACCTCTATTAAAATGCTGGAATGCAAATATGGACATCCAGTATGTGGTTGATGCATATGCATGTGTAGTGTACATAATTTCTTATATTTCCAAGGCGGAAAAAGAGATGGGACTATTGTTAGGGAATGCACAAAGGGAAGCAGCTAAGGAAGGAAATGCTAGTGCAAAAGATGCTTTGAAAAATTTAGGGAGTGTGTATTTACACAATAGAGATGTGTGTGCTCAAGAGGCTGTGTATAGGTTAACTAACATGCATCTGAAGGAATGCTCAAGGAAAGTTGTTTTTGTGCCTGTAGGGGATAATGTTGTTAAAATGAGTTTGCCTTTAAGTGTGTTAAAACAAAAGGCGTCATCACAGGATCTTACGACAGAAGATATGTGGATGACTAGTTCTGTTGATAGATTTAAGAATAGGCCAAAAGATTCTAGTTTTAATGACATGTGTATGGCAACGTTTGCATCACAGTATCGTGTTCTGTCAAAAAACGAAAAGTCTGATAATAGGATTAAACTCAACAATGATCTAGGTTTTGTTATGAAAAGAACACGTACACAGCCTGCAGTTGTTCGGTATGTGCGATTTTCTGAGACAAAGAATCCGGAACTGTTTTATCAGAGTATTCTGCAGTTGTTTATGCCGTATCGTAAGGATGTGCAGCTCAAACCAGCAGGTTTTGAGACATATGAGCAGTTTTACAGTAGTGGTCGTGTAAGGTTAGGTGATGGGTCGCTACATTTGGTCAAGTCTGTTGTTGATTTAAATAGAAGCAAGTTTGAAAAAGATGCAAATGAGTTGGATAATATCCAGAATGGAATTGATAGTGATGGTGTTGTAGAAGATGCCTGGTGCGAGCTGTGCCCAGAGCAGGAATTAGAGCGTTTAGAATGCAAACAGCTACTTGGGGATGAAAAACAGGTAGAGGATGAGCAGTTAGAGAATATTCCTGATTTAGCAGTGAGTAGGGAGCAAGTTGCACATTTAGAAAAGAAAAATAACATCATGTGCAGAAGTGACGGTTTGGCGTTACTTCGATCTCTGAATGAGACACAGATGTGTATTTTTTATCAGATTAGACAGTGGTGTTTGGATAAGGTAATGGGGAAAAAGCCAGACCCATTACATGTCTTCATTACAGGTGGTGCAGGGACCGGAAAAAGTCATTTGATAAAGGCTATTCAGTATGAGTCTATGAGGTTGTTGTCGACAGCGTGTCGTAATCCCGACGACATTTGTGTTTTGTTAACTGCTCCTACAGGGATAGCTGCATATAATTTACATGCAGCTACTATTCACAGCACATTTAGTATCGGGAAAGATGTACGCTTGCCTTACACGCCATTGGGTGAAGACAAGCTTAATTCTTTACGTGCTAAATATAGTAGTTTGCAGATTTTGATAATCGACGAAATCTCCATGGTTGATCATAAATTGTTGTCTTATATCCATGGAAGATTACGGCAGATTAAACAATCTGGTGACTCCCCGTTTGGAAAAGTTAGTGTTATTGCTGTTGGAGATTTTTTCCAGTTGCCTCCAGTGAAAGGGAGACCACTGTATGTTGATGATGTAGGGGTTGATTTGTGGTCTAGGCTATTCAAGATTGTGGAATTAAAAACTATTGTTCGGCAAAAAGATCACGTATTTGCGCAGTTGTTGAACAGAGTTAGAACACGTTCAAGAGGGACCCCGATGCTAGACAGGGATGTTGAGATACTGAAACATTGTGAAACCGGTGAAGTTAGCTCAGCTTTACACATATTTCCTACGAATAAACAAGTAAATGAGCATAATGTTAAGCAGTTGTTTAAGACTTGTCCTGATTATGTTGTGATAGGCGCTCAAGATTTTGTAAATAGTAAGAAAACAGGCAAGCTTGAGTTGATGAGAGGACATCATGCCAAAACTTATGATACATGTTTGGCTGAAGTGCTGCATTTGGGGATAGATGCCCGTGTAATGTTGTGTAAAAATGTAGATGTAGTGGATGGTCTGGTAAACGGGGTATGTGGCACTGTAACACATATAGTTTATGCAAATGATGGTGATAAGTTTCCTCAAAGTGTGTTTGTCAAATTTGATGACAATGCAGTGGGTGCACAGAGGAGGAAACGCTCAGCTAATTCTGCAGCAGTTGTCATGGGTTCTACAGGTATTGAACCGGAGGAGGAAAGGGTAACTAATAAAGGTGGATTGCGCCGGCAATTTCCACTTAAACTAGCTTGGGCTTGTACAGTGCATAAAGTACAAGGCATTACTGTTGATAGCGCTGTGGTGTGTCTCAAAAGAATATTTTCTGCAGGTCAAGCATATGTGGCATTGAGTCGTGTCAGAAATTTGTCAGGGTTGGTTATCCAAGAGTTTGAGGATAAAACCATATATTGTAGGGATGACATTAAGGATGCACTTCAGACTATGCCCCCATTCTTGATAGAACATATAACAAGACACAAATTGAGTACACATAGTTTTACTGTGTTTTTGATGAATGTGCAGAATTTGACTCGACATGTTTCAGATTTGGTATTGTGTACGCAGCATTTGCAGCTTAACTGTATTGCTGTTACAGAAACATGGCTACCTGCAACTTCCTCATTAGACTCTGTACACATCAGTGGTTATACTTTTGGTAGTTGTCCTCGAAGTTCATCATACAGCAGCAAAAACCCCACATTGGTTGCTTTGCAAGACCAACAACATGGTGGTGTTGGCATGTATAGTGCAGATAGTATGACTTACAACATACTTAAAGTACCGGATGCAAATTTGGAATGTTTAGTGTACGACTGTGTGACGTACAACATAGTCATAGCAGTCATTTATAGACCACCATCTTATCCAATGTCTTTGTTTAAAGAATATCTAGCCAAATTACTTGATTGGCTAGATCCAAAAAGTAGCACAATAGCGGTCATGGGAGATTTCAATGACGACATCCTAAAATCATCCACATTCTCCAAATTTATAACTGACAAAGGTTATGTTCAGCTAGTCACACAACCCACAACAGAGAAAGGGACCCTAATTGACCATGTGTATGTGAAGACAACACAATATGATGTAGAATCAATAGTGTTGCCAACCTATTTTAGTGATCATGAGGGGATTGTATGTTCCTTTAAATGTAGAACTTCCCATAATGACATAGCAGAATAACTTCAGACTTGTGACAGTTGTAGGAGTAATTCTTGTGTTCAGCTTTATTTGGCAACCGAGGTGGGGTTGTTGCTGCTGTATGTGTCATCCTTGCAAAATGTGGTCCTGGACACACCTACTATAGCAGGTAGTACCATAGAAGTAATTTTGAGAACTTAGCCGGGTGTTTATATTAGATTTTGTCAGTGCAATAGCATCATGACCGTGCAAGATGAAGTCACAAAACAGGTGTGTAGTTGAGACTAAAGTGAAAGGCGAGTTCAAAGGTGTGTGTGGTCTGAGCAAGGGCACTGGAAGTAGGGGGTAGTAAGTGGGGAAGTGACCCGTAACTAGTATGATCCCATCAGAAGATGATCTACAGTTTGTAGTTTTTGTGTTCATATTCATTTATTTTGAGAATGTTTACATTATATTATATTCATATTCATCTTTACAAGTTGTAGTTTGTTCTTTAAGGTGTGTTCCAAAAAAACCCAAAAATACAAAAAAAAAAATGTGTTGATATTCATATATTTTGAGAATGTTTACATTGTATTATATTCATATTCATCTTTAGAAGTTGTAGTTTGTTCTTTAATGTGTGTTCCAAAAAAACCCCCAAAAATACAAAAAAATAAATAAAGGTTTCTTTTCCTGCATTCCAACAGCATTTCGAGCTAAATAAGTTTTTGACAAACACTTACTCCATACTCCAACAGATTCAAAACTGCATTAATTACATAACTATCCACATTCGGTAAAGAAACTACAGTACGATTATGCCACACTAAAATGCTGCCACTCATATGCTGTTGCTAATGCAGGTTTTGCTTTACCTTCCATGTAGCGTCAAAAAGCAAAAGGCACTGGTAATGGTACTCCTGGTTTACTGGGATAGGGTTCGATTCCCTGCAGTGTCCTGCTCATTGCTTTGGCATGTACATGAAAGGCCATAATGTCTTTACTCCAGTAATTGTTACTAAGTTAAAAAATATAGTTTTTTGCTTGCTACATTCAGCAATATCTGCAAGTTTTACCTGGATAGGGTAGCAGTTAGTTCATACAATGAGATAGTGAGAATAAATTTGACTTACTAATGAAACATTGTTATAAAGCCTAAAGTATTGACAAACATGTAACACTCAAAATGATTTTTTTTTTTTTTTATACTACACAGCATCGGTTTATGAGTTATGAAGGGGGATGGGACTTGGGTCTAGGGGGCGGGAATAACATCACTGGTGAAAAAGGAAGTATCTGCTGAGTTCAATGACACCTCACACAAGAGTCTAAAACGAACGGTTCATGAGTTCTGTAAGGGGGCGTGGCTAATGTTTATGGAGCAGGGATAACAATACCAATGAAACAGGAACTCCTTGCTGAGTGATACGACATCTCCCACAAGAGTGTACCACAAATGGTTCATGAGTTGTAAAAGGGGGCGGGGCTAATGTGTAGGGGCGGGGTTACCAATACCATTGAAACAAGAAGTCTCTGCTGAGTGATATGACACCTCCCACAAGAGTCTATGGCAAATAGTTCATGAGTTATGAAGGGGGCGGGGCTAATGTATGGGGGGCGATGATAACAATACCAACTTAACAGGCACTCTCTGCTGAGTTCAATGACACCTCCCACAAGAGTCTAGCACAAATGGTTAATGAGTTATGAAAGGGGGCGGGGCTAACCATACCAACTTAACAGGCACTCTCTGCTGAGTGATATGACACCTCCCACAAGAATCTACGACAAAAGGTTCATTAGTTAGTAAAGGGGGCGGGGCTAAAGTGTAGGGGGCGGAAATTACCTTAACCAATAAAACAGGCACTCTCTGCTGAGTGATATGACACCTCCCACAAGACTGTAGGACAAACGGTTAATGAGTCATGAAAGGGGGCGGGGCTAATGTGTAGGGGGCGGGGATAACCTTCACCAATAAAACATGAACTCTCTGCTGAGTGATATGACACCTCCCACAAGACTGTACGACAATCGGTTCATGAGTTATGAAAGGGGGCGGGGCTAATGTGTAGGGGACGGGGATCACTTTCACCAACTTAACAGGCACTCTCTGCTGAGTGATATGACACCTCCCACAAGACTGTGGGACAAACGGTTAATGAGTTATGAAAGGGGGCGGGGCTAATGTGTAGGGGGCGGGAATAACCTTCACCAATGAAACATGGACTCTCTGTTGAGTGATATGACACCTCTCACAAGAGTCTACGACAAACGATTCATTAGTTAGTCAAGGGGGCGGGGCTTATGTGTAGGGGGCGGGATTAAACTTCACCAACTTCTCAGGCACTTTCTGCTGAGTGATATGACACCTCTCATAAGAGTCTACGACCAACGCTTCGTTAGTTAGTCAAGGGGGCGGGGCTAATGTGTAGGGGGCGGGGATAACCTTCACCAATGAAAGATGAACTCTCTGCTGAATGATATGACACCACCCACGAGACTCTACGACAAACGGTTCATGAGTTATGAAAGGGGGCGGGGCTAACGTCTTGGGGCGGGGCTTTGAGTATATATTTTCATTTGAATGACATCAGGACTGGACCCTTATCGTGACTAAGAAATTTTGGGCAGATCGGACTATGTACAGTGTAGCTACAACAACTTCCTGTTTCATGGCGAATGGCCCAAAATGGCCGCCACGCTACGGTCAGGTCGTTCAGTGAAAACTCACCATTTTGATAACTTTTCATCCTTAAGGTCTTAAGATGGTCCTGACCAAATATCAAGTCGATCGGATTAAATTTGTAGGAGGAGTTCGTTAAAGTACGCGACCTATAAAACGCTAAAAATGGGCGAAAATCGCATATTATATTCAAAATGGCTGACTTCCTGTTGAATTTTGGGCATACCTCCAAGAGGCTTTTTTGTGCGTCTCCACATGATACATCTGTCTGCCAAATTTCATACTTGTAGGTAAAACCGGAGAACGGATATCAATGTTTCCAATTTTCTAGGGGGCGCTAGAGAGCCATTTTGCAAAACCCGAATCTGAGACCCTTAAAATATCAAATTTTTCACCGCGTCTGATAAGTGTGCCAAGTTTAACAACTTTTCCAGCATGGCAAGGGCCTCAAAAAGGCGATTCATTTGAGAGAAGAAAAAGAAAAAGAATAATAATAAGAATTCCTTCAGTTTCAATAGGGCCTTCGCTGGCCCGACGTTGTCGGTGCTCGGGCCCTAATAATAAACGCTTCAGTTTCAATAGGGCCTTCGCTGGCCCGACGTTGTCGGTGCTCGGGCCCTAATTAAAGCTGCAAGCAGCGATGAACGGGCCCGAGCACCTCTCCGCGCGTCGGGGGTACTTGCGGGACGCCAACCGACGCGGCCGGGCACAATGATACCGGAACTCTGACGAGCGCAATGACGTAGATCACACAATGTAAATTTCATGTGAATCGGATGATGTTTTTCACGTAACGCTGACTGCCTTTTGCCAAAAGGTGGCGCTATGACTCTGAGTCAATATTGCCATGTAGATGTCCTCAGGTCTGGACTACTATGTGGTAGGTCAAGTTTGGGGCAGATTGGACCAATTACAGTCGAGTTACAACATTTTGTCTTTCAATGGCGAGTCATGCAAATTCTCCGCCACGCCACGTCAACGTCGTTTCAAAAAACCTCACGATTTGAATAACTTTTCATCACAAAGGTCTTCAGATTGTACTGACCAAATTTGAAGTTGATCGGGTTAAGTCTCTAGGAGCAGTTCGTTAAAGTACAAAGCCTGGAAATAGCCAAAAATATACGAAAAATTCACACAAAAATCAAGATGACCGACTTCCTGTTGGGTTTAGAGCATGGCACCAAGAGACTTTTTTTTAAGTCTACGGGTGATACATGTGCCTACCAAATCTCGAACATCTAGGTCAAACGTACCACGAGGGCTGCTTTGTTGAAATTTTGTAGGGGGCGCTATTGAGCCCCCTTGCCACACACAAGCACCAAAACCATATTTGTTAACATATTTTAGCGCCGTTAATGAGTGTGCCAAGTTTTGTTTGTTTTTAAGCAATCCTAGCACCTCAAAAGCAACTTCCTGTTTCATGGCGAACAATACGTCGCCACGGCAACGGCATTTCACGAAAATACAAAACCTTCGCTGTCTGGCATCATGAAGGTCTTACCATTGTTGTGACCAAATTTGAGGTGGATCTGGTTAACCTGCTAACAGTAGTACACCAAAATATGGCGACAGTAACTTCCTGTTGCCACTAGGTGGCGCTATGAGTATGATTGAAAATTAGACTGTAGATGTCTTCAGGCCGGGACGATCATCAAATGTTATTAATTTGGATAAGATCTGACCATCTGGAGTTGAGTTACAGCGGTTTGTTTTTTCATGGCGACTCATCGAAATTCGCCATATCACCACGGTGCCGCCATTTGATGAAAACTCACAATTTTCGAAAGGAAGCATCATCAAGGTCTTAAGGCTTTTCTCACCTAATTTGGTAAAGATGTGATTAATTTCTGAGGAGAGGTACATCAACGTGTACAACATGACATTTCCTGTTACCACTAGGTGGCGCTATGACTGAGAGTCAAAATGTGCATGTGGATGTCATCAGGCCAGGACCCTTATCATACATGTGACATTTAGAGCAGATTGGAAAAGGTATGCCAAAGTTACAGCAACTTCCTGTTTTTTGGCGAAAGGCGCTTTTTCGCCGCCACGCCACGGTCAGATTGTTCAATGAAAACTCACCAATTGAATAACTTTTCATCCTTAAGGTCTTAAGATGGTCCTGACCAAATTTCAAGTCGATCTGATGAAAACTGGAGGAGGAGTTCGTTAAAGTACGCGACCTATATAACGCTAAAAATGGGCGAAAATCGTATATTATATTCAAAATGGCTGACTTCCTGTTGAATTTTGGGCATACCTACCAGAGACTTTTTTGTGCGTCTCCACATGATACATCTGTCTGCCAAATTTCATACTTGTAGGTAAAACCGGAGAACGGATATCAGTTTTTCCAATTTTCTAGGGGGCGCTAGTGAGCCATTTTGCAACACCCGAATCCGAGACCCTTAAAATATCAAATTTTTCACCGCCTCTGACAAGTGTGCCAAGTTTAACAACTTTTCCAGCATGGCAAGGGCCTCAAAAACGCGATTAATTTGAGAGAAAAATAATAATAATAATAATAAACATTACAGTTTCAATAGGGTCCTCGGACCCGACTTCGTCGGTGCTCGGGCCCTAATTAAAGCTGCAAGCAGCGATGAACGGGCCCGAGCACCTCTCCGCGCGTCGGGGGTACTGGCTGGACGCCGACTGACGCGGCCGGGCACAAGGAAACCGGAACTCCGACGAGCTCAACGACGTCTGCCACAAAACTCTACGACAAACGGAGTTATGAAAGAGGGCGGGGTTAATGTGTAGGGGGCGGGGATCACCTTCACCAAATTATCAGGCACTCTCTGCTGAGTGATATGACACCTCTCAAAAGAGTTTACGACAAACGCTTCATTAGTTGGTCAAGGGGGCGGGGCTTATGTGTAGGGGGCGGGGTTAACCTTCACCAACTTATCAGGCACTCCCTGCTGAGTGATATGACACCTCTCACAAGAGTCTACGACAAACGCTTCATTAGTTAGTCAAGGGGGCGGGGCTTATGAGTAGGGGGTGGGGTTAGCCCTTACCAACTTATCAGGCACTCTCTGCTGAGTGATATGACACCTCTCACAAGAGTCTACGACAAACGCTTCATTAGTTAGTCAAGGGGGCGGGGCTTATGTGTAGGGGGCGGGGTTAACCTTCACCAACTTATCAGGCACTCTCTGCTGAGTGATATGACACCTCTCACAAGAGTCTACGACAAACGCTTCATTAGTTAGTCAAGGGGGCGGGGCTTATGAGTAGGGGGCGGGGTTAGCCCTTACCAACTTATCAGGCACTCTCTGCTGAGTGATATGACACCTCTCACAAGAGTCTACGACAAACGCTTCATTAGTTAGTCAAGGGGGCAGGGCTTATGTGTAGGGGGCGGGGTTAACCTTCACCATCTTATCAGGCACTCTCTGCTGAGTGATATGACACCTCCCACAAGACTCTACGACAATCGGTTCATGATTTATGAAAGTGGGCGGGGCTAATGCATTGGGGCGGGGCCATGAGTCAATATGGACATGTATATGTCTTCAGGACTGGACCCTCATCATGCCTGAGAAATTTGGGAAGGATCGGATTATGTACAGTGTAGTTACAACAACTTCCTGTTTCATGGCGAATGGCCAAAAATGGCCGCCACGCCACGGTCAGGTCGTTCAGTGAAAACTCACCATTTTGATAACTTTTCATCCTTAAGGTCTTAAGATGGTCCTGATCAAATATCAAGTCGATCGGATTAAATTTGTAGGAGGAGTTCGTTAAAGTACACGACCTATAAAACGCTAAAAATGGGCGAAAATCGCATATTATATTCAAAATGGCTGACTTCCTGTTGAATTTTGGGCATACCTACCAGAGGCTTTTTTGTGCGTCTCCACATGATACATCTGTCTGCCAAATTTCATACTTGTAGGTAAAACCGGAGAACCGATATCAAGTTTTCCAATTTTCTAGGGGGCGCTAGAGAGCCATTTTGCAAAATCAGAATCTGAGACCCTTAAAATATCAAATTTTTCACCGCTTCTGATAAGTGTGCCAAGTTTAACAACTTTTCCAGCATGGCAAGGGCCTCAAAAAGGCGATTCATTTTTGTGAAAAATAAAAAGAATAATAATAATTAAAGCTGCAAGCAGCGATGAACGGGCCCGAGCACCTCTCCGCGCGTCGGGGGTACTGGCGGGACGCCAACTGACGCGGCCGGGCACAATGAAACCGGAAATCTGACGAGCGCAACGACTTCAGCCACAAGACTCTACGACAAACGGTGTTATGAAAAGGGGGGGGGCTAATGTGTAGTGGGCCGGGTTAACCTTCACCAACTTATCAGGCACTCTCTGCTGAGTGATATGACACCTCTCACAAGAGCCTATGACAAACGCTTCATTAGTTAGTCAAGGGGGCGGAGCTTATGTGTAGGGGGCGGGGTTAACCTTCAACAACTTATCAGGAACTTTCTGCTGAGTGATATGACACCTCTCACAAGAGCCTACGACAAACGCTTCATTAGTTAGTCAAGGGGGCGGGGCTTATGTGTAGGGGGCGGGGTTAACCTTCACCAACTAATCAGGCACTCTCTGCTGAGTGATATGACACCTCTCACAAGAGCCTATGACAAACGCTTCATTAGTTAGTCAAGGGGGCGGAGCTTATGTGTAGGGGGCGGGGTTAACCTTCACCAACTAATCAGGCACTCTCTGCTGAGTGATATGACACCTCTCACAAGAGCCTACGACAAACGCTTCATTAGTTAGTCAAGGGGGCGGGGCTTTTGTGTAGGGGGCGGGGTTAACCTCACCAACTAATCAGGCACTCTCTGCTGAGTGATATGACACCTCTCACAAGAGCCTACGACAAACGCTTCATTAGTTAGTCAAGGGGGCGGGGCTTATGTGTAGGGGGCGGGGTTAACCTTCACCAACTTATCAGGAACTTTCTGCTGAGTGATATGACACCTCTCACAAGAGTCTACGACAAACGCTTCATTAGTTAGTCAAGGGGGCGGGGCTTATGTGTAGGGGGCGGGGTTAACCTTCACCAACTTATCAGGCACTCTCTGCTGAGTGATATGACACCTCCCACAAGACTCTACGACAATCGGTTCATGACTTATGAAAGTGGGCGGGGCTAACGTATTGGGGCGGGGCCATGAGTCAATATGGACATGTATATGTCTTCAGGACTGGACCCTCATCATGTCTGAGAAATTTGGGGCAGATCGGATTATGTACAGTGTAGTAACAACAACTTCCTGTTTCATGGCGAATGGCCCAAAATGGCCGCCACGCCACGGTCAGGTCGTTCAGTGAAAACTCACCATTTTGATAACTTTTCATCCGTAAGGTCTTAAGATGGTCCTGACCAAATTACAAGTCGATCCGATGAAGTCTGTCGGAGGAGTTCGTTAAAGTACACGGCCTATAAAACGCCAAAAACAGGCAAAAATGGGCGAAAATCGTATATTATATTCAAAATGGCTGACTTCCTGTTGAATTTTGGGCATACCTACCAGAGGCTTTTTTGTGCGTCTCCACATGATACATCTGTCTGCCAAATTTCATACTTGTAGGTAAAACCGGAGAACCGATATCAAGTTTTCCAATTTTCTAGGGGGCGCTAGAGAGCCATTTTGCAAAATCCGAATCTGAGACCCTTAAAATATCAAATTTTTCACCGCTTCTGATAAGTGTGCCAAGTTTCACAACTTTTCCAGCATGGCAAGGGCCTCAAAAAGGCGATTCATTTGAGAGAAAAAGAAAAAGAAAAAGAAAAAGAAAAAGAATAATAATAAGAATTCCTTCAGTTTCAATAGGGCCTTCGCTGGCCCGACGTTGTCGGTGCTCGGGCCCTAATAATAATTCCTTCAGTTTCAATAGGGCCTTCGCTGGCCCGACTTCGTCGGTGCTCGGGCCCTAATAATTCCTTCAGTTTCAATAGGGCCTTCGCTGGCCCGACGTTGTCGGTGCTCGGGCCCTAATTAAAGCTGCAAGCAGCGATGAACGGGCCCGAGCACCTCTCCGCGCGTCGGGGGTACTGGCGGGACGCCGACTGACGCGGCCGGGCACAATGAAACCGGAACTCTGACGAGAGCAACGACGTCTGCCACAAGACTCTACGACAAACGGTGTTATGAAAGGGGGCGGTGCTAATGTGTAGGGGGCAGGGATCACCTTCACCAACTTATCAGGCACTCTCTGCTGAGTGGTATGACACCTCTCACAAGAGTCTACGACAAACGCTTCATTAGTTAGTCAAGGGGGCGGGGCTTGTGTGTAGGGGGCGGGGAGAACCTTCACCAATGAAACATGAACTCTCTGCTGAGTGATATGATACCACCCACGAGATTCTACGACAAACGGTTCATGAGTTATGAAAGGGGGCGTGGCTAACGTATTGGGGCGTGGCCATGAGTCAATATGGACATGTATATGTCTTCAGGACTGGACCCTCATCATGCCTGAGAAATTTGGGGCAGATCGGATTACGTACAGATTTGTTACAACAACTTCCTGTTTCATGGCGAATGGCCCAAAATGGCCGCCACGCCACGGTCAGGTCGTTCAGTGAAAACTCACCATTTGAATAACTTTTCATCACAAAGGTCTTCAGATTGTACTGACCAAATCTGAAGTTGATCGGGTTAAGTCTGTAGGAGGAGGTCGTTAAAGTACAAAGCCTGGAAATGGCCAAAAATATACGAAGAATTCAAACAAAAATCAAGATGGCCGACTTCCTGTTGGGTTTAGAGCATGGCACCAAGAGACTTTTTTTTAAGTCTACGGATGATACATGTGCCTACCAAATCTGAAACATCTAGGTCAAACGTATCGCGAGGGCTGCTTTGTTGAAGTTTTGTAGGGGGCGCTATTGAGCCCCCTTGCCACACACAAGCACAAAAACCATATCTATTAACATATTTTAGCACCGTTAATGAGTGTGCCAAGTTTCGTTTGTTTTAAAGCAATCCTAGCACCTCAAAAACAACTTCCTTTTTGATGGCGAACAATACGTTGCCACGGCAACGGCATTTCACGAAAATTCAAAACCTTCGCTGGCTGGCATCATGAAGGTCTTACCATTGTTGTGAACAAATTTGAGGTGGATCTGGTTAACCTGCTAAGAGTAGTACACCAAAATATCACGACAGTTATGTCCTGTTGCCAACAGGTGGCGCTATGAGTATGATTGAAAATTAGACTGTAGATGTCTTCAGGCCAGGACGCTCATCAAATGTTATTAATTTTGATAAGATCTGACCATCTGGAGTCGAGTTACAGCGGTTTGTTTGTTCATGGCGTCTCATCGAAATTCGCCATACCACCACGGCGCCGCCATTCGATGAAAACTCACAGTTTTCGAAAGGAAGCATCATCAAGGTCTTAAGGCTTTTCTCACCTAGTTTGAGATAGATGTGATTAATTTCTGAGGCAGAGGACATCAACGTGTACAACATGAGATTTCCTGTTACCAATAGGTGGCGCTATGACTGCAAGCCAAAATTTGCATGTGGATGTCATCAGGCCAGGACCCTTATCACACATGAGAAATTTAGAGCAGATTGGAAAATGTATGCCAAAGTTACAACAACTTCCTGTTTTTTGGCGAAAGGCGCTTTTTCGCCGCCACGCCACGGTCAGGTCGTTCAGTGAAAACTCACCATTTGAATAACTTTTCATCCTTAAGGTCTTAAGATGGTCCTGACCAAATTTCAAGTCGCTCTGAAAAAAATTGTAGGAGGAGTTCGTTAAAGTACGCGACCTATAAAACGCCAAAAATGGGCGAAAATCGCATATTATATTCAAAATGGCTGACCTCCTGTTGAATTTTGGGCATACCTCCCAGAGGCTTTTTTGTGCGTCTCCACATGCTACATCTGTCTGCCAAATTTCATACTTGTAGGTAAAACCGGAGAACGGATATCAACTTTTTCAATTTTCTAGGGGGCGCTAGAGAGCCATTTTGCAAAACCCGAATCTGAGACCCATAAAATATCAAATTTTTCACCGCGTCTGACAAATGTGCCAAATTTAACAACTTTTCCAGCATGTTAAGGTCCTCAAAAAGGCGATTCATTTGGGAGGAGAAAAAGAAAAATAATAATCCCTTCAGTTTCAATAGGGTCCTCGGACCCGACTTCGTCGGTGCTCGGGCCCTAATAATTAAAGCTGCAAGCAGCGATGAACGGGCCCGAGCACCTCTCCGCGCGTCGGGGGTACTGGCGGGACGCCGACTTACGCGGCCGGGAACAATGAAACCGGAACTTTGACGAGCGCAACGACGTCTGCCGCAAGACTCTACGACAAACGGAGTTATGAAAAGGTGCGGGGCCAATGTTTAGGGGGCGGGGATCAACTTCACCAACTTAACAGGCACTCTCTGCTGAGTGATATGACACCTCTCACAAGAGTCTACGACAAACGGTTCATTAGTTAGTCAAGGGGGCGGGGCTTGTGTGTAGGGGGCGTGGTTAACCTTCACCGACTTATCAGGCACTCTCTGCTGAGTGATATGACACCTCTCACAAGAGTCTACGACAAACGCTTCATTAGATAGTCAAGGGGGCGGGGCTTATGTGTAGGGGGCGTGGTTAACCTACACCAACTTATCAGGCACTCTCTGCTGAGTGATATGACACCTCTCACAAGAGTCTACGACAAACGCTTCATTAGTTAGTCATGGGGGCGGGGCTTGTGTGTAGGGGGCGGGGTTAACCTACACCAACTTATCAGGCACTCTCTGCTGAGTGATATGACACCTCTCACAAGAGTCTACGACAAACGCTTCATTAGTTAGTCATGGGGGCGGGGCTTGTGTGTAGGGGGCGGGGTTAACCTACACCAACTTATCAGGCACTCTCTGCTGAGTGATATGACACCTCCCACAAGAGTCTACGACAAACGGTTCATTAGTTAGTCAAGGGGGCGGGGCCTATGTGTAGGGGGCGGAGTTAACCTTCACCAACTTATCAGGCACTCAATGCTGAGTGATATGACACCTCCCACAAGACTCTACGACAATTGGTTCATGACTTCTGAAAGTGGGCGGGGCTAACGTATTGGGGCGGGGCCATGAGTCAATATGGACATGTATATGTCTTCAGGACTGGACCCTCATCATGCCTGACAAATTTGGGGCAGATCGGATTATGTACAGTGTAGTTACAACAACTTCCTGTTTCATGGCGAATAGCCCAAAATGGCCGCCACGCCACGGTCAGGTCGTTCAGTGAAAACTCACCATTTTGATAACTTTTCATCCTTAAGGTCTTAAGATGGTCCTGACAAAATATCAAGTCGATCGGATTAAATTTGTAGGAGGAGTTCGTTAAAGTACGCGACCTATAAAACGCAAAAAAACGGTAAAAATGGGCGAAATTCGCACATTAAATTCAAGATGGCTGACTTCCTGTTGAGTTTTGGGCATACCTTCAAGAGGCGTTTTTGTGCGTCTCCACAAGTTACATCTCTCTGCCAAATTTCATACATGTAGGTGAAACCAGAGGGAGGGGCTCAAATTTTCCAATTTTCTAGGGGGCGCTAGCGAGTCATTTTACAACACTCAAAACCGAGACCCTTAAAATATCAAATTTTTCACCGCGTCTGATAAGTGTGCCAAGTTTAACAACTTTTCCAGCATGGCAAAGGCCTCAAAAACGCGATTCATTTGCCTGAAAAATAATAATAATAATAATTAAAGCTGCAAGCAGCGATGAACGGGCCCGAGCACCTCTCCGCGCGTCGGGGGCACTGGCGGGACGTCAACTGACGCGGCCGGGCACAATGAAACCGGAAATCTGACGAGCGCAACGACTTCAGCCACAAGACTCTACGACAAACGGTGTTATGAAAAGGGGCGGGGCTAATGTGTAGGGGGCGGGGTTAACCTTCACCAACTTATCAGGCACTCTCTGCTGAGTGATATGACACCTCCCACAAGTGTCTACGACAAACGCTTCATTAGTTAGTCAAGGGGGCGGGGCTTATGTGTAGGGGGCGGGGTTAACCTTCACCAACTAATCAGGCACTCTCTGCTGAGTGATATGACACCTTTCACAAGAGCCTACGACAAACGCTTCATTAGTTAGTCAAGGGGGCGGAGCTTATGTGTAGGGGGCGGGATTAACCTTCACCAACTTATCAGGAACTTTCTGCTGAGTGATATGACACCTCTCACAAGAGTCTACGACAAACGCTTCATTAGTTAGTCAAGGGGGCGGGGCTTGTGTGTAGGGGGCGGGGTTAACCTTCACCAACTTATCAGGCACTCTCTGCTGAGTGATATGACACCTCCCACAAGACTCTACGACAATCGGTTCATGACTTATGAAAGGGGGCGGGGCTAACGTATTGGGGCGGGGCCATGAGTCAATATGGACATGTATATTTCTTCAGGACTGGACCCTCATCATGCCTGACAAATTTGGGGCAGATCGGATTATGTACAGTGTAGTTACAACAACTTCCTGTTTCATGGCGAGTAGCCCAAAATGGCCGCCACGCAACGGTCAGGTCGTTCAGTGAAAACTCACCATTTTGATAACTTTTCATCCTTAAGGTCTTAAGATGGTCCTGACCAAATATCAAGTCGATCGGATTAAATTTGTAGGAGGAGTTCGTTAAAGTACGCGACCTATAAAACGCTAAAAATGGGCGAAAATCGCATATTATATTCAAAATGGCTGACTTCCTGTTGAATTTTGGGCATACCTACCAGAGGCTTTTTTGTGCGTCTCCACATGATACATCTGTCTAGCAAATTTCATACTTGTAGGTAAAACCGGAGAACCGATATCAAGTTTTCCAATTTTCTAGGGGGCGCTAGAGAGCCATTTTGCAAAATCCGAATCTGAGACCCTTAAAATATCAAATTTTTCACCGCTTCTGATAAGTGTGCCAAGTTTAACAACTTTTCCAGCATGGCAAGGGCCTCAAAAAGGCGATTCATTTTTGTGAAAAATAAAAAGAATAATAATAATTAAAGCTGCAAGCAGCGATGAACGGGCCCGAGCACCTCTCCGCGCGTCGGGGGTACTGGCGGGACGCCGACTGACGCGGCCGGGCAAAAGGAAACCGGAACTCCGACGAGCTCAACGACGTATGCCACAAGACTCTATAACAAACGGAGTTATGAAAGAGGGCGGGGCTAATGTGTAGGGGGCGGGGATCACCTTCAACAACTTAACAGGCACTGTCTGCTGAGTGATATGACACCTCTCACAAGAGTCTACGACAAACACTTCATTAGTTAGTCAAGGGGGCGGGGCTTATGTGTAGGGGGCGGGGTTAACCTTCACCAACTTATCAGGCACTTTCTGCTGAGTGATATGACACCTCTCACAAGAGTCTACGACAAACACTTCATTAGTTAGTCAAGGGGGCGGGGCTTATGTGTAGAGGGCGGGGTTAACCTTCACCAACTTATCAGGCACTCTCTGCTGAGTGATATGACACCTCTCACAAGAGTCTATGACAAACGCTTCATTAGTTAGTCAAGGGGGCGGGGCTTATGTGTAGAGGGCGGGGTTAACCTTCACCAACTTATCAGGCACTCTCTGCTGAGTGATATGACACCTCTCACAAGAGTCTACGACAAACGCTTCATTAGTTAGTCAAGGGGGCGGGGCTTGTGTGTAGGGGGCGGGGTTAACCTTCACCAACTTATCAGGCACTCTCTGCTGAGTGATATGACACCTCCCACAAGACTCTACGACAATCGGTTCAAGACTTATGAAAGGGGGCGGGGCTAACGTATTGGGGCGGGGCCATGAGTCAATATGGACATGTATATGTCTTCAGGACTGGACCCTCATCATGTCTGAGAAATTTGGGGCAGATCGGATTATGTACAGTGTAGTTACAGCAACTTCCTGTTTCATGGCGAATGGCCCAAAATGGCCGCCACGCCACGGTCAGGTCGTTCAGTGAAAACTCACCATTTTGATAACTTTTCATCCTTAAGGTCTTAAGATGGTCCTGACCAAATATCAAGTCGATCGGATTAAATTTGTAGGAGGAGTTCGTTAAAGTACGAGACCTATAAAACGCTAAAAATGGGCGAAAATCGTATATTATATTCAAAATGGCTGACTTCCTGTTGAATTTTGGGCATACCTACCAGAGGCTTTTTTGTGCGTCTCCACATGATACATCTGTCTGCCAAATTTCATACTTGTAGGTAAAACCGGAGAACGGATATCAAGTTTTCCAATTTTCTAGGGGGCGCTAGAGAGCCATTTTGCAAAATCCGAATCTGAGACCCTTAAAATATCAAATTTTTCACCGCTTCTGATAAGTGTGCCACGTTTCACAACTTTTCCAGCATGGCAAGGGCCTCAAAAAGGCGATTCATTTGAGAGAAGAAAAAGAAAAAGAAAAAGAAAAAGAATAATAAGAATTCCTTCAGTTTCAATAGGGCCTTCGCTGGCCCGACGTTGTCGGTGCTCGGGCCCTAATAATAATAATTAAAGCTGCAAGCAGCGATGAACGGGCCCGAGCACCTCTCCGCGCGTCGGGGGTACTGGCGGGACGCCGACTGACGCGGCCGGGCACAATGAAACCGGAAATCTGACGAGCGCAAAGACTTCAGCCATAAGACTCTACAACAAACGGTGTTATGAAAAGGGGCGGGACTAATGTGTATGGGGCGGGGTTAACCTTCACCAACTTATCAGGCACTCTCTGCTGAGTGATATGACACCTCTCACAAGAGCCTACGACAAACGCTTCATTAGTTAGTCAAGGGGGCGGAGCTTATGTGTAGGGGGCGGGATTAACCTTCACCAACTTATCAGGAACTTTCTGCTGAGTAATATGACACCTCTCACAAGAGCCTACGACAAACGCTTCATTAGTTAGTCAAGGGGGCGGGGCTTATGTGTAGGGGGCGGGGTTAACCTTCACCAACCAATCAGGCACTCTCTGCTGAGTGATATGACACCTCTCACAAGAGCCTACGACAAACGCTTCATTAGTTAGTCAAGGGGGCGGGGCTTGTGTGTAGGGGGCGGGGTTAACCTTCACCAACTAATCAGGCACTCTCTGCTGAGTGATATGACACCTCTCACAAGAGCCTACGACAAGCGCTTCATTAGTTAGTCAAGGGGGCGGAGCTTATGTGTAGGGGGCGGGGTTAACCTTCACCAACTTATCAGGCACTCTCTGCTGAGTGATATGACACCTCCCACAAGACTCTACGACAATCGGTTCATGACTTATGAAAGTGGGCGGGGCTAACGTATTGGGGCGGGGCCATGAGTCAATATGGACATGTATATGTCTTCAGGACTGGACCCTCATCATGTCTGAGAAATTTGGGGCAGATCGGATTATGTACAGTGTAGTTACAACAACTTCCTGTTTCATGGCGAATGGCCCAAAATGGCCGCCACGCCACGGTCAGGTCGTTCAGTGAAAACTCACCATTTTGATAACTTTTCATCCTTAAAATCTTAAGATGGTCCTGACCAAATTACAAGTCGATCCGATGAAGTCTGTCAGAGGAGTTCGTTAAAGTACACGGCCTATAAAACGCCAAAAACGGGCAAAAATGGGCGAAATTCGCACATTAAATTCAAGATGGCTGACTTCCTGTTGAGTTTTGGGCATACCTACCAGAGGCTTTTTTGTGCGTCTCCACATGATACATCTGTCTGCCAAATTTCATACTTGTAGGTAAAACCGGAGAACGGATATCAAGTTTTCCAATTTTCTAGGGGGCGCTAGAGAGCCATTTTGCAAAATCCGAATCTGAGACCCTTAAAATATCAAATTTTTCACCGCTTCTGATAAGTGTGCCAAGTTTCACAACTTTTCCAGCATGGCAAGGGCCTCAAAAAGGCGATTCATTTGAGAGAAGAAAAAGAATAATAATTAAAGCTGCAAGCAGCGATGAACGGGCCCGAGCACCTCTCCGCGCGTCGGGGGTACTGGCGGGACGCCGACTGACGCGGCCGGGCACAATGAAACCGGAAATCTGACGAGCGCAACGACTTCAGCCACAAGACTCTATGACAAACGGTGTTATGAAAAGGGGGGGGGCTAATGTGTAGTGGGCGGGGTTAACCTTCACCAACTTATCAGGCACTCTCTGCTGAGTGATATGACACCTCTCACAAGAGCCTATGACAAACGCTTCATTAGTTAGTCAAGGGGGCGGAGCTTATGTGTAGGGGGCGGGATTAACCTTCAACAACCTATCAGGAACTTTCTGCTGAGTGATATGACACCTCTCACAAGAGCCTACGACAAACGCTTCATTAGTTAGTCAAGGGGGCGGGGCTAATGTGTAGGGGGCGGGGTTAACCTTCACCAACTAATCAGGCACTCTCTGCTGAGTGATATGACACCTCTCACAAGAGCCTACGACAAACGCTTCATTAGTTAGTCAAGGGGGCGGGGCTTATGTGTAGGGGGCGGGGTTAACCTTCACCAACTTATCAGGCACTCTCTGCTGAGTGATATGACACCTCCCACAAGACTCTACGACAATCGGTTCATGACTTATGAAAGGGGGCGGGGCTAACGTATTGGGGCGGGGCCATGAGTCAATATGGACATGTATATTTCTTCAGGACTGGACCCTCATCATGCCTGAGAAATTTGGGGCAGATCGGATTATGTACAGTGTAGTTACAACAACTTCCTGTTTCATGGCGAGTAGCCCAAAATGGCCGCCACGCCACGGTCAGGTCGTTCAGTGAAAACTCACCATTTTGATAACTTTTCATCCTTAAGGTCTTAAGATGGTCCTGACCAAATATCAAGTCGATCGGATTAAATTTGTAGGAGGAGTTCGTTAAAGTACGCGACCTATAAAACGCTAAAAATGGGCGAAAATCGCATATTATATTCAAAATGGCTGACTTCCTGTTGAATTTTGGGCATACCTACCAGAGGCTTTTTTGTGCGTCTCCACATGATACATCTGTCTGCCAAATTTCATACTTGTAGGTAAAACCGGAGAACCGATATCAAGTTTTCCAATTTTCTAGGGGGCGCTAGAGAGCCATTTTGCAAAATCCGAATCTGAGACCCTTAAAATATCAAATTTTTCACCGCTTCTGACAAGTGTGCCAAGTTTAACAACTTTTCCAGCATGGCAAGGGCCTCAAAAAGGCGATTCATTTGAGAGAAGAAAAAGAAAAAGAAAAAGAATAATAAGAATTCCTTCAGTTTCAATAGGGCCTTCGCTGGCCCGACGTTGTCGGTGCTCGGGCCCTAATAAGAATTCCTTCAGTTTCAATAGGGCCTTCGCTGGCCCGACGTTGTCGGTGCTCGGGCCCTAATAATAATTCCTTCAGTTTCAATAGGGTCCTCGGACCCGACTTCGTCGGTGCTCGGGCCCTAATAAGAATTCCTTCAGTTTCAATAGGGCCTTCGCTGGCCCGACGTTGTCGGTGCTCGGGCCCTAATAATAAACATTACAGTTTCAATAGGGTCCTCGGACCCGACTTCGTCGGTGCTCGGGCCCTAATTAAAGCTGCAAGCAGCGATGAACGGGCCCGAGCACCTCTCCGCGCGTCGGGGGTACTGGCGGGACGCCGACTTACGCGGCCGGGCACAATGAAACCGAAACTCTGACGAGCGCAGCGACGTCTGCCGCAAGACTCTACGACAAACGGAGTTATGAAAAGGGGCGGGGCTAATGTTTAGGGGGCGGGGATCAACTTCACCAACTTAACAGGCACTCTCTGCTGAGTGATATGACACCTCCCACAAGAGTCTACGACAAACGGTTCATTAGTTAGTCAAGGGGGCGGGGCTTGTGTGTAGGGGGCGGGCTTAACCTTCACCGACTTATCAGGCACTCCCTGCTGAGTGATATGACACCTCTCACAAGAGTCTACCACAAACGCTTCATTAGATAGTCAAGGGGGCGGGGCTTATGTGTAGGGGGCGTGGTTAACCTACACCAACTTATCAGGCACTCTCTGCTGAGTGATATGACACCAATCACAAGAGTCTACGACAAACGCTTCATTAGTTAGTCATGGGGGCGGGGCTTGTGTGTAGGGGGCGGGGTTAACCTACACCAACTTATCAGGCACTCTCTGCTGAGTGATATGACACCTCTCACAAGAGTCTACGACAAACGCTTCATTAGTTAGTCATGGGGGCGGGGCTTGTGTGTAGGGGGCGGGGTTAATCTACACCAACTTATCAGGCACTCTCTGCTGAGTGATATGACACCTCCACAAAGGGCTCAAAAGTTAATTGTAAAGGGGGGGTTTTTTACGGGGAACCCAAAATGGGGAAACCCCGTATTTAAAAATGAACC
>CAKAOJ020001373.1:0-49703 GCA_916701645.2 Sebastolobus alascanus
GTTGTTGTACATGTACAGACCATAAATATGGAGTCCAGGTGTGTTTGATGCTGCTGGGCAGACTGAAAACTGGGAACCTCCGAGCTCTCCTGGTCCACTCTGTGGAGGAATCATGAAGAATTAGCTCACATTATGTCTGTCCACACAGAGACAAACACCAGGTACAGGTCCATGAAGTGATATTTGGATGTCAACAGTGAATCAGATGACTCCCTGTAGTGGTAAATGTTTACTAGTCCTGCTGATCTCACTGAGAATCAACAGCTCAGTCTGCAGCTGTTTGTAGCTTTCAGCTCTCTGTTTTCTTCCTGTTTGAACGCAGTTGTGTTAGTTTTTCTGGTTTAGTGCCAGCAGTGTTATTAAGCAGCTACACTGTGGAGACCGGATGGTTTTACCAGAGACGGTTTTACCAGAGACGGTTTTACCAGAGACGGTTTTACAATACCACATCCATCAGCCATCGCTGAGTGGAAGGACGACGTACAAAAATGACCTGAAATCACATATGAGGACATTTGTAGTGTCTCCTGGTTTAGATGGCTCCGCTATGAGGAGCTACAAAAGTACCGAAGCATATCAGCACACCGGCCGGTCAGCATACAAAAGCATCGTCGTGTCGACAGTGTTTTTGTAAACTCTCACTGTCAGATAGATGCCGGGTGGACAAAGCAAAGAGTATAGAAGCAAAGAGACAAAAATTCAGAGTTTTCTTCACCATTTTGGACTTACAAACGCTTATTATAGTTATTTTTTATTGTTTAACAATGTAAAGTGGAACTATACCGATGTATGTTACATGGACCGTACTAGGGGGCAGACATCCGGTTCCGGAATAAACAGACTACGTTACTCCATCGTGGAGCCGACTCGCTGCCTCTTTAATATGCACTCTTACACAACAGTAACGTTACATGGTGTCAGAAGTAACACGGAAAAGCAGAGAAGAAGTAAAGACAAACTAAACCTGAAAACGACCGAAGAAGATGGACGGAGGCGCGATGTTGCCACAGTTACCGTTGCCGCAGCTAGCGCCGCCAGGCAAGTTTGACTTTACCAATGCTAATGAATGGCCGAGATGGATGAAGCGCTATGAACGCTACAGAATAGCGACTGAACAGGACAAAAAAATCAGAGGAATATCAAGTGAATGCTTTCATGTATGCTGCCGGGGACGACGCAGAAGACTATTAAATGTGCTGCCGCTAACAGAGGAGCAGAAAAAGTCATGCGATGCTGTTACGCGGGCTTTTACGGCACATTGTGTTAGCAAGCGGAACGTCATCTTTGAAACAGCACGCTTCAACTGGAGGAGCCAAGAGCCGGATGAGAGTGTGGAATCTTTTATACCGGCTGTACATACACTGGCAGAACACTGTGATTTCAGGGCTCTGTGTCATGGTCTGGCTGTGCCAGAGAACTTATGACTTTTTCCTTTTTGTTGTGATCTTGTGTTTATCCTTGTTGTGGTTTATTAGTTCTGTTATTTGTGATTTTGGTTTCTTGGATTTGGGTTTTCATTTATATTCATTCATTCTAGTGTTTCCTGTTTTATTTTGAAATTCAAGCCTCCTGTGTCATGTCTAGTTTTACTTCCTGCCTTTGTTTGTTTTCCCGCCTTTTTGTGATTGTTTGCCCCGCCCTGATTAGTTCCACCTGTGTGTAATCTCCTGGTGTATTTAAGCCTGTGTGTTCCCCTCTGTCTTTGTCGGTTCGTCGTCGTTCGTGGTTGGATGTTGTTTTCCTGGAGTTTCCTAGTTGTAAGTGTTTCCCCAGTGTTTTTTGGTTACTGCTTGTCGTTCGTGTATGATGTTGGAGCTTCCTAGTTCCAACTTTACTCTGATGGAAAGTTTTTGTTTTCTTTGTTTGCCACATTAAATGTTTGAACTCTGTCGGCTGCCTCTTAGTCTCTCTGCATTTGCGTCCACACCTGAAAACCTTTAAACCTGACACTCTGAGACCAGTTAATCTAGGACCGAATTGTTGTCGGTATAAGAGATGCTAAGCTGTCGGAAAGCTTACAGCTGGACGCTGATTTGACATTGGGAAAGGCCATGACGAGAGTAAGGCAGAGTGCAGCGGTGAAAAAGCAACAGCCAGTGCTGCGTGGGACGAAGCAGACGACAGGACATGTTGAGGCTGTACACAAAAAGAACAATAAGGTACCAAAGACGGCGAAAGAAAAAACTGACACACCGTCATCAGGATGCAGCAGGTGCAGACACACGAAAAAACACTTCTGGAAAGACTGCTGCTCATGATGCTGAGTGGAGGAAGTGTCGAAAAAAAGGACACTTTGCAAAGAAATGCAGGTCAAGCAGTGGTGTCCACGACATCACAGACGCACAGACAGAGAGCAATCAGGAGGATTTTGCTTTCCTGGGAGAAATGCGCTCTGAGGAGGAGGAAGAGAGGGTGGAACTGTTGCAGCTGAACAGGGAAAATACTGTTTTTAAACTGGATACTGGAGCCACTGTTACAGCGATCCCAAGCAGCACCTACTCCATCAAAAGTCACGGGACACTGCAGCCGCCTGGTAAAGTGCTGTACGGACCAGGAAATCACCAACTGGATGTCAAAGGACGTTTCAAAGGGAAGTTGAGCTTTGAAAATAAAACAACAGAACAGGACATTTATGTTGTTGTTGGGCTGTCCAAGCCACTGCTGGGTCTTCCTGCATTAAAAGCTCTTGCACTGATAAAGCGTGTTTGCACAGTGCACGCCCAGCAGGAGGATTTTAAAGCACAATACCCCACAGTGTTTTCCGGCTTGGGGAAATTAAAGGAGCTCCACAAGATTGAGTTGGAGCCAGGGGCGGTTCCATACGCTCTGTCATCACCAGCAGCCCGAGGTATCCACAGGCGAACGGAGAAGCGGAGCGTGCTGTGGCTACCATTAAAAGTCTGTGGAAGGGAGGAGAGGAGAAGCTAAAAGCTTTGATGACATACCGCGCAACACCTCTCGAGAGCGGTTACTCCCCTGCACAACTCCTCATGGGGAGACAGCTGCGCACCACCATACCACAGCTCCCAGCGAGTCTTCATCCCCGCTGGCCCAATATCAGAGGGTTCAGGAAGTCAGAGAAGAGGGCAAAAGAGAACCAACGATGCAACTACAACCTGCGGCACAGAGCCCGTCCTCTGCCACCACTGCAGGCTGGACAAAATGTGTGGCTGGCAAAAGAGAAGAAAACCAGGGACAGTTGTTCAACATGCCACAACACCCAGATCTTACATTATTGATACTGAGGAAGGACAAGTCAGGAGAAACCGCACACAGGTTCGCTTAGTAAACCATCCACAAGTGCAGTCAACACCACCTGTCACACCTGACACACCTTCAGAGCCAGTTAACACAGAGACACACACTCAAGACACAAACACACCATATGTGACTAGCTCAGGCCAAAGTGTAACGCCCACCGCTGCGTATGGACTTGTAAGTGAGTTACTGGGGGAAGAAGAACGAAGAAAAGAAAAAAAAAAAAGTGAAGGGAAAAATGTTGGAGATAAATGTTTTCTATTTTCTCTGTTTATGAATGGTAGAAAAATGTAATAAGACATTCAAGTTGTTTCAGAGGTCAATATCTGAGTTCAGCACTAAGATACCTGTAAGTGAGTTGAATATGTTAAAAGAGGGTGGTGTTCTTACTTAAAAGAGGAGATGTTCTGTAAAGTGGAACTATACTGATGTATGTTACACGGACCGTACTAGGGAGCACACTTCCGGTTCCGGAATAAACGGACTACGTTACTACATCGTGGAGCCGACTCGCTGCCTCTTTAAAGCTGCAGTATGCGATATTGGCGCAAATATGATTTAAAAAAGTTATTTTTATTAAACGGCCGCTATATGGTGACAGTAGTACATGAAACAGGTAACCTGAGTTAAATCCTGTTCCTCTGTGTCCTACTGTGTCCTACTGTGTCCTCCGGTGCTCCTAACGGCATCTGAAGGATTTCACTTACCGGAGGAAAACAAGGTCCGCTGCCCAGCTGCAGTCTATGAGAGCCGGCTGTCAATCACTCTGAACTCCGACCAAATGGTCAAACTAGGCAGCGCTGATCAGATATGAATCAATATTATGTTACTGTAGTGACTATTTCTCTCCTCAGATGTTCTCAGAATCATCTTGTAGTTACTGTTTAGCTGTAAAATGAGAAAGTTTGTGACGCGGCCGCCATTGTTAAATCTGTTTAAGGAAGCCAAGTTCTGGTCACATGACCGGAGCACAGCCAATGGGAACACTCTCTCTCTCTGAAATGACCTGTGATTGGTCAAAATCTGCCGTCACGGGCTAGATTTTTCTAAAGCCTGAAAACAGAGACATGAAGAGGAGCAGAAGTCTAGTTTTCTCTCAGAACACTTGAAATACAATATGCTGAAAGGTTATTATGGAATTTTTGCCAAATTATGCCAAAGAAGTGTTGCATACTGCCACTTTAATATGCACTCTTACACAACAGTAACGTAACAGTAGAATAGAAATAGTTTTGTTTTACTTTTGTACGGCACTTTTTAAGCAGACTTTTTTAGTTGCTTTCAGTCCAAAATGGTGGAAGCATAGCTTTGTTGCTGGGCGCTGATGTTGCATTGGAACGACCAGTTGACTTTCACTTCTTGGCGATATACGTACAAAGGTCCGCACTAGAGAGCTGAAATTTATAAAGTGTTGTCACTGCAGGACACAATGCTCAAACCAAAGCACCTGTTTTCAACTATCTAGCTAGCTAGCAGCTAACTCACGCTAGATAGCTAAAGCTGGATAGCTAGCTATCGGCAGACTGCTAGCTATAAATAGCTAAGGCTAGCGCTAGCTAGCTGCTAGATAGATAAATAGATAAATAGCTAGCAGCTAGAACCTCCAGCAGCTCCAGTGGAGCTGCTCAGTGTCAGACTGGTTGTACTGGGCAGCTCCCAGTGTGAATGTGGTTGACTGAAAAAGAGATCTCACAACTGAGAGTCTCATAAAAATCTTTTAGTTTTCATGATCAGTTTGAAATCCTCACCTCTGTTCAACAGAGTGGCGTCCATCTTTGAAGGCTATAGGAAGATACATAGAGCAGTCACTCTTCATGGACACACAGCTGGGTTCAGGTTCAGGTTTTTTCAGCTTCCTCCTGATAGAAACACAAGATAAATTCAGCACATCCATCCATGGTCAGTATACGGGTGCTCTACAGTTGTAGCGTCGGCCCATTTGACCTCGGAGATGAGAGCGACAGCCGGCTCGACCGCACGTTACCGCGATACGATAACGTTTCCTGTCCGTGACAGAGTTAGCATGCAGCTTTAGCTGTGATGTCTAGCTCTGCTTTTCCTGCAATGTGTGAAACCCAAAGTGTTTCCATCCTTTACTGGATGTGTAGAGTTTACCACTTTGGATTTAACATCTGAGGGTGCAGGTTGTATCCACGACGACCCTCCAACGTTTTATACTTTCAGAGGTTTGTTTTGGTTGACGGATACGGAACAGATATGACCTCACGTTACTCAGACTACAACAATAAAAGCGGTAACTTCCTTCTACCTCCAGTAAGACTCAGATGAAGCAAATATGTTGATTCTGGCATTAAAATATAATTTAATTTAATTTAATTTGGGGCGGCAGTAGCTCAGTCCATAGGGACTTGGCTTGGGAACCGGAGGGTCACCGGTTCAAGTCCCCGCATGGACCAAGTACTGAGTGTGAACTGGTAGCTAGGGAGATGCCAGTTTGCCTCTTGGGCACTGCCGAGGTGCCCTTGAGCAAGGCACCAAACCCCCAACTGCTCGGGGCGCCTGTCAGGGGCAGCCCCCCCGCTCTGACATCTCTCCATTAATGCATGTATATAGGTCCAGTTTGTGCATGTGTGTGTGTATTTCGGGCCTGTGTGTACTATGTACTGTGTAAAATAACAGAATGAAAAAATTGAATTTCCCCTCGGGGATCAATAAAGTGCCTTTCTTTCTTTCTTTCTTTCTTTCTTTCTTTCTTTCTTTCTTTCTTTCTTTCTTTCTTTCTTTCTTTCTTCTTCTAAAAAATCGATTTCAAAATCGTACAGAAGATACATAGGTGAATCGATTTTTTGTCCCACCCTGAGTGTCCATCTTTGTATTTAACTTCCCTAACGTCTGATATCATCATCATGTTGTTTTCATTATCAGTTTGAAATCCTCACCTTTGTTCGTCAGAGTGGCGTCCATCTTTGAAGGCTATAGGAAGATACATAGAGCAGTCACTCTTCATGGACACACAGCTGGGTTCAGGTTCAGGACTGTCTGGTTTCTGATGGACCCTGATAGAAAGAAATCCATTAAAGCTCACATATTAAGAAACATTGTCAGTGAATCAAAGACTTTGTGACATGGAGAAGAGTCGTGGACAGTTAGAGATGGTCAACTCACCTCTGAGCTTTGGTCTGGCTGTCATGATCCCCACGCAGAGTGGTTTTAGAGGGAGGGACTCCCTCCTCTTTGCCTCACACTGACTCATAGCAGAGCCTTCACATAAAGCCAACAACCTGCTGGGAGAGCTCACACATTAATCCTCTTTATCATGACTAACACACAGCGCTCATTCACCTCAATACTAAATACACTCATGGGACTGTTCCCATGTTGTTGGCACTTTGAGCTGCAGAGTCAGACCTAAGAAATGACATTCACAATGCTCTTTAGTCTTTTGGATTGTTTGAAGACTAAAACACTTCATGTTGCTCTTTCTCTGCCTTTCTTTGAGGACGACATCATTTTTCACTTCTATTTGACTGACTTTGAAAAGCTTTTCAACATTTGAAATGTTCCTCTTTTCCCAAGTCTACTATATCCAGTTAGAGCGGTAACACTTTAGCTCGAGGGAACGAGATACTAACTGGAGGGAACGAGTTACTAACTCAAGGGAACGAATTACTACTGGAAGGAACGAGATACTAACTCGAGAGAACGAGATACTAACTCGAGGGAACGAATTACTGACTGGAAGGAACGAGTTACTTACTCGAGGGAACGAGATACTAACTCGAGGAAGTAGATACTAACTGGAGGGAACGAGTTACTACTCGAGGGAACAGAGATACTAACTCGAGGGAAAGAGATACTAACTCGAGGGAATGAGATACTAACTCGAGGGAACGAGATACTAACTCGAGGGAACGAGATACTAACTGGAGGGAACGAGATACTAACTGGAGGGAACGCGTTACTAACTCGAGGGAACGCGTTACTAACTCGAGGGAACGAGATACTAACTCGAGGGAAACGAGATACTAACTCGAGGGAACGAGATATTACTCGAGGGAACGAGATACTAACTGGAGGGAACGAGTTACTAACTCGAGGGAACGAGATACTAACTGGAGGGAACGAGATACTAACTGAGGGAACGAGTTACTAACTCGAGGGAACGAGATACTAACTCGAGGGAAAGAGATACTAACTCGAGGGAACGAGATACTAACTCGAGGGAACGAGATATTAACTCGAGGGAACGAGTTACTAACTCGAGGGAACGAGATACTAACTCGAGGGAACGAGTTACTAACTCGAGGGAACGAGTTACTAACTCGAGGGAACGAGGATACTAACTCGAGGGAACACGATACTAACTCGAGGGAACGAGATACTAACTCGGGGAACGAGAAACTAACTCGAGGGAACGAGTTACTAACTGGAGGGAACGAGTTACTAACTCGAGGGAACGAGATACTAACTCGAGTCAACGAGATACTAACTAGAGGGAACGAGATACTAACTCGAGGGAACGAGATACTAACTCGAGGGAACGAGAAACTAACTCGAGGGAACGAGTTACTAACTCGAGGGAACGAGTTACTAACTCGAGGGAACGAGATATTAACTCGAGGGAAGGAGATACTAACTCGAGGGAAGGAGATACTAACTCGAGGGAAGGAGATACTAACTCGAGGCAACGAGATACTAACTCGAGGGAACGAGATATCTAACTCGAGGGAACGAGTTACTAACTCGAGAGAAGGAGATACCAAACTCGAGGGAACGAGATACTAACTCGAGGCAACGAGATACTAACTCGAGGGAACGAGATACTAACTCGAGGCAAAGAGATACTAACTCGAGGGAACGAGTTACTAACTAGAGGGAACGAGATACTAACTCGAGGGAACGAGAAACTAACTCGAGGGAACGAGTTACTAACTCGAGGGAACGAGATACTAACTCGAGGCAACGAGATACTAACTCGAGGGAACGAGTTACTAACTAGAGGGAACCAGATACTAACTCGAGGGAACGAGATACTAACTCGAGGGAACGAGAAACTAACTCGAGGGAACGAGTTACTAACTCGAGGGAACGAGTTACTAACTAGAGGGAACGAGATACTAACTCGAGGGAACGAGATACTAACTCGAGGCAACGAGATACTAACTCGAGGGAACGAGAAACTAACTCGAGGGAACGAGTTACTAACTCGAGGGAACGAGTTACTAACTCGAGGGAACGCGATACTAACTCGAGGGAACGCGATACTAACTCGAGGGAACGCGATACTAACTCGGGGGAACGAGAAACTAACTCGAGGGAACTTTTTTTTGGTCTTTGTGTACAGCAGATATACTTTTATAGGGGAAATAAAGGTTTCAGTCATTCAGCTCAGACCTCCTCAGACGTTCCCTCCTCCCTGCACCAAAAACCTCCACTCTGCTTCTACCTTATTTAATTTTTCTGGAAATGTTTTGTCCTGTAAAATCATGTTCTGTAAATCAAAAGAACAGATTCAGAAATCTTTTAAATAATGTTTCATTGATTATATTTGTTCACAAATAGAAAAAAATATATAACAAACAGTTCAATACTAGAAAATCTGCAGCTGCTGAGTTTTTATAAAGTGTGCAACCAGGAAATGCAGCTTCAACAGTGGTGACTTGTGTCCCTTAAGACTCAATTCACCAGAGCTGCTGATAACAAACAGATCAGATAAGGAATCAGATCCGTTTTATTATGATGGTTTATTATTTGTTCAAAGTGCAAGAGTCTTATATGACTGAAGAATAAGTTTAGTGCCTCATATTGATGTACTTCAGTAGCCTGTACTTTGGAAATAATGTGTGAAGTGTCTCCTGTTAGCTGATAGGACCTGACAGACCTCTGATTCCTTGTGAGACAGTTGAAAACATGAATCGTTCCTTCCTTCTCTCTATAGAACCATCACCACAGTGATCGGCTGAAGTAACAGCTGGTAAATGTTTACATGCTTTAAACAGAACATAGTTGTAAATATGAAAGTTGTCACCAACCACAGAACATTTATTACCATAATAATCATTCAAGTCTAATAAAATCATCTTTACAGTTAAACATAAAGAAAAGTTTCTATTAAACTTTAGATTAGTGGAGAGCTGAGAGTTTCCCATCATGCACTGCTGTTGATGGAGAGAAGCTGCTTCTGAAAACTGCAGCTGGCTTCAGTTTAACATTTCAACACTAAGAGGGGGTGTAGTTTTATAACTTGTATATCCAGCTTGAACCTGAATCCTACAACACAAACCGGTAAGAAACTCATGTTGGCTCGAAGTCATGATGAGATTGTTCTCTCAGACGTTCTCTCAGACTTTGTACTTAGACTTGACTTTGTTAATTATTTATAGTACTGTGCTGAATATACACTAATGAGATACAACATGTTAGTAACAGCGGGCCAATAAGAATCCTTATATATACATATACATATACATACTTTATACGTATATGTACATACGTATAACAGGTACCTGTTGCTGACATTCAGACACAGTTCAGACACAAAGACCAGATGTTCTCTGTCCTCTCGTCTCCTGCTTTCATCCTTAAGACTACTGAACACATCCAAGGTAATATATTCATTATCATTATTATATGAATCCTGTTGTATAGAGTTATATAACTTACGTGAGGATTGGTTCTGTCTGTCGCTACACACCCGGATTAGACAAGAAGTGAACTTCTCTCAGTAAACCCACTGAGCAAAGACACGTCCAGAAGACATCAATTTAACGTCTCTGTCCACCGAGGAGCCGGAATGAACGTTTTCTGTTTTAAACTTCATTTTAACGTTCAACTGTTGATGTCAACCTGAGCTGCACGTCCACAGACGTCCAGAAGTGGGTCTGGACTGAGGGACGTTATACAGACATGATCTGAACGTCTTCCTGACGTCACATGTTTGAACCGAGCTGTGATTGGTCAGTAGGAGGTGCTTTTATAGAGCTGATCTCTTATCTGGAACATAACCTGCTCCCGAGCAGGTCAGGTGTTCAGCATCAGTTACTATTGATTCTTGTAGTTTGCTTTGAAAGCGCCTCAACGGACGAGGAGCGGCTGATTGGTGAAGTTGAAATGAGGAGTTATCTGATACGATACCTCCTCTTTCACTACTAACACCTAAATAAGGAGGCAGCTGGCTGGAGGGAGATCTCCTGAAAGTTTACTCTCTGTTGGCTGTATTGTTAGTCATTTACAGGAAATATCACAATATTAAACGTGTGTTTTCTGTTTAAAAAAGTACAAACGTCTGAAGATAGTCTCAGTGTAATCTGGAGCTCACAGCTGATCGGCAGCCTGCGTGGTCTGTTTACATGACGTGAAAGTGCACGTGGTGTGTGGACAGAGAGTGTCCCATATTATTAGGTTATAAGTCAATAAAAACACCACAAATCTATCTTCTTATCTTGTTGTTTTCTTATTCTGTCAATAAGAAGAAACAACAAGGTCGATATTATTCATCATTACAATAAATTATTAGTTCTGTGTTATTATAACAAATATAGATTCATTTCTTCAGTGACCCTCTGAACCAACGTAAACTGAGCCTGTGGCAGAAGGCTCCATATTTATTACATGTTAGAAAAAAATACATAGAAATGAAGTGAAATGAAATGGTCACTGTCCACTCATATTTATCAACATGAATCCCAGTTAGTATATGACTGTATGAAAATAATATGCCAGATAAGCATATTGTTTGTTGTCATGAACGGCCGAATGGTGCGTCGCTTTAAAAGTTGATGTTATTATCTCCTTTCCTTTGGTAAAGGATGCTCCAGTGTATCCTAGGCTGAAGGAGATAATAAAGATTGTTTTATTATAATTGGAGCTAAATGATATTCTGCTCTTTCATGTTGATGTGTGGAGTCACACATACACCAACTGAACCAAACAGCTGCTGATTGCAGTTTTACTGAGTGACCATCACAGATGTAGTATTGAACTCTCCATGCTCTGACCTCTCTCAGATCTCCTATCAGGCAGAGGAGAACCACAACATCACACTGGACTGGATGTTCTCAACCACAACTCACAGTTCCCCCAACTCACTTTTTATCTACTGTGAACTGTTAGCTGATCTCAGACCCTCAGTCCTGTTTCATCTCCATGAAGGTGTTGAGGTCCCAGAGTCTCAGGATCAACAGTTTACAGGACGAGTCCAGTGTGACGAAGACGTCCTCAGAGAAGGACGACTCAGACTTCATGTGTCCAGACTCAGGACCGATGACTCGGGTCTGTAACTCTAGGATATGTGGCCTCAATGTCACTGGTGAGTTGATTCTGTAGAACTTTCTTAACAAGTTCAATTCAGCAGATTTTCTGGATAAATAAGAACCTGAGAAGAAAAGTATCGTGGACTTCCACAATCTACAATCCTTACACTTCCTTCTTGTAGAATCTGAGAAATGTTACAACTTAATCTGTTGTTGATATTTAGTTTTCTTTATTAGTGAAATGTTTTTTCTTCACGTCTCTTTACAGCAGCGAGGGATCGGCCTGAACCTGAGGGACCAGACGCAACAAGTCCACCACAACCAGAGAGTCGGGGATGGATCGACCTCTACTGGGGACTGACAGCAGCAGCTCTGCTGCCTGTTTGTTTCTGTTTATTTGTTCACTTTCTGTCTATAAAAAAAGATTCAATGATTCACTCTGTGTCTTGTAAACAAGACGCCAACTGAGAGGAAAGTAACAGTTCAGCATCTGGATCAGAGGAAACAGACTGAGCAACAATCCAACTGCTCTTATATAGGCTCTGTAATTATGATGCAGGCGGATGGTCCAGTGTATCCTCTGCTGAAGGAGAGAAGAAAGGAAGCATTGAAGCACCTTTCCTTAACATTTAGAGGATTGGACCAGCTCTCATCATGGCTGCTACTCACTCCGTTAGGAACCTTCCTCAGAGAACCGCAGCCAAATCACAAAGTCAGCTGCCAAAACCTGCTCCAACATTTCAGGTTAACTTCTGTGGAGGAGTGGACTGAGCAGTCCCCGTCTCCAGAAAGAAATCCACCTGCTAAACAACATGCAGCGCTACATAAAGAGGAGGTTCCACTGTGTTGAGCAGAATATGAAGCAAACAGGAACACAGCAGAAACACACAAACCACTGCCTCCACAGCACCAGCACTCAGAACCTGATCTGGGTTCTGACTCCAGAGACATTATGGACTTTAGTGGATTGGCAACTGAAACTCAGGGACAAAGTGGAGCAACATCCTCACCACGCCAAGCAACACCCCCCCACCTAACAAAAAAGAGAAGCTGAGAACAAGCAGTTATCAAAGTCTTCCTACTGACACTGGACACTTCTCAGTGGTTGCACAATAGATGCTAAGTAGTCATTTTGCAACTTTTTGTGGTCGTTTGCATCTACTTTTAGCCGTTTTGCATCTACTTTTAATTGTTTTGCATCTACTTTTAGTCGTTTTGCATCTACTTTAAGCCGTTTTGCATCTCCTTTTAGACATTTTGCATCTACTTTTAGGCGTTTTGCATCTACTTTTAGCCGTTTTGCATCTACTTTTAGTCGTTTTGCATCTACTTTTAGTTGTTTTGCATCTACTTTTAGTCGTTTTGCATCTACTTTTAGCCGTTTTGCATCTACTTTTAGTCGTTTTGCATCTACTTTTAGCCGTTTCGCATCTACTTTTAGCCGTTTCGCATCTATTTTTAGCCGTTTCGCATCTACTTTTAGCCGTTTCGCATCTATTTTTAGCCGTTTCGCATCTACTTTTAGTCGTTTCGCATCTACTTTTAGTCGTTTTGCATCTACTTTTAGCCGTTTCGCATCTACTTTTAGTCGTTTTGCATCTATTTTTAGTCGTTTTGCACTTACAATAATGTGAATAAAGAGCCAAATAATGAAATCTATATAACGTTAGCCTGTGATGAACAAAGACATCTGCTGGCTGCTAGTTTACGTTCCATAGTAACCACGGTTCTCTCTTCTATATGCAGGTAAGAGGGACTATTTTATTGTGAACTTTATTTTTTATTAATAAAAAACGATTTAAATCTGAATGTGTCTATAACTTTCATATTGTCATACTTGACGTCCAGGTCCAGGTCCAGGTCCAGGTCCAGGTCCAGGTCCAGGTCCAGGTCCAGGTCCAGGTGGCTGGTATGTATCAGTATATCATTGGGGAAAGGGTCTGGTACTGACAGGCCGATTGTGAAATGAGACACAGGTGGAAGAGAGAGTCATGTGAGCAGGATGAGGACGGTGTGAGGACACCTGGTGGACAGGTGGAGAATGACAGGAAGTCTTAATAGAGATGCAGGGTCTGAAAAGAGGGACAGAAGAGGAAGTCATCAAACTTTACAGCTCCTCCCTCTGAGTGTCAGACACTCTGAGGGTCAGTAGACTGGACCTGGACTTATTTCACCCTTCAGCTGCTGAATACAATACTGACTCAACTCAACTGTACAATAATATGTGCAATAATTAATGGTGCACTGCTGCATTTATACTCTACATTCAAGAAATATTAGTATTCATTTCTTATTTATACCATTCTGGAATTTATATTTAACACACTTAACAGATCCCACTGCAGCATTTTGTATTTGCTCTGTAGTTATTTGTATTTATTGCACATCTTAATGCAAATATTTGTACGTATTTTGTATATCTTACATTCTCACTTTTAATTTAAGTGCTTATATTTCTTTACGTATATTATGTTTATATTGTAGCATTATGTACATCATTTACTTCTATTTTCTTACATTTCTTTATGTTTAAATAAGAGAAACTGTAACACCCCAATTCCCCCCCGGGGATCAATGAAGTATTTCTGATTCTGATATATTTATTTATTATCAGCTCCATATTCCAACGATTGTTAAATTGAAGTCTGATGAATTAATAGATGTTATGAAATGAGACATTACTTTCAGATTTTGTGCCGTGTATTAGCTGGATGGGGTTTCACAAGTGTTGTGGAATTTCTGAATACTCAGGTTAACTCAGTCACTAGGAAGGAAGAGGCCCCGAAGCTGCTGATGTCTTACAAAGAAGGTTTATTGAAGCTTGATCAAGGAGCAATTGTCAGGTCTCCACCATTGATGTGCTCTCCGCGTGAAGCCCTCACAACTCTGCCCTTTCCCCCTGGTGCTCAGTGTTTTACCCCCTTATCATGTTTTGACTTACTTGGTTCCTCTGGCATCTCTGACCCTGGATGCCACAAAGACTGGCTCCATGGTCCCTACTACAGACACAGCTGTACAGATAATGGTGGAGCTCCTAGATAGGACTCCACTCCAATAACGTCAACAGAGGGACACCCTGACCTCTCTAACAAGGAGAGAGGAATAGTAGAAAATTCCATCACAACCCCTCCTTTTTGATCGACAGATCAACACTAATTACCCCCCCAGTGTGTCCTATTAATTTGACAATTGAGCACCAGAGCGTTGTCACGGTTGATCCACTTCACGCAGTAATGCCTAATTTTACAGTCAAAATCCAAAACCGTAACATAACATGATATTTATGCTAAATGTCAGATGGAACAAGTGGAATACCATACAAACATATGATGAATTTAATTCAAATCAAAAAACCCTTCCCTTTAGGCATTTGTTAAGTATTATTTTAGTTGCATATAATGATGATAATAAAACATGAATCATACATAATTATCAAAAGGTTCACCCTTAACCTCTAGCAATGACCTATGAGTTCCATCCTCAAGCCCATTAAGGCCTACCCAGGAAAATTACCTGTAGACCTCCAAAACCCTGTAAAGGTTTATAGAGCTTTGACAGAGGTCGCAGGTCACATGCCTCTACTGACAAAAGGCCAAAAACTCTGCCTCCGTTTTACAGGAGATAGAGCAAAAAGACCAGATGCGCTAACTACTCTATCTGGACAGGACAAAGGTAAAACCTCAGATGACAAAAGAGGGAAAACCCACATTGTCCGATCCGTCAACCCGATTCTCTCCAGGGTGATGTAGGGTGATTTACCTGATTAAGTTTCAAATATAATCCAACACACTTGATTAAATGACATCACACACTAAATTTTAAACTTAATATAAAGTCAATCTTCATTCTTTAAACAAGATAGATAATGGAACAAGAAATAAATGGAACAAAATTTAAGTAAAGAAGTAAATCATAAATCATAAATCATTTCATTTTTTTCCTTTGAGATGGGGATGTCCTTACCCACAGAGGTACCCGGAAGCAGGATGCAGTTTCACCCTCCTTTCGGACACCATCAATGCAGCCCGGACACCCCCTCCCCAAATCCTTCAGTTTTCTAAATCACTCATGTAGGATCCAAGTTCATCTTAAAGAGTAAACACTTTTACTATTAATCCCTACAACCTTTGATATCAGGATACCTTGATTATTATAAAATTCACTACCTGAAAAATTGAAAACATTAAACAATTAACCCTTGAGAGAGTAACAGATCCCACTCATTCTCCGTGTTTACTGTCATCCATGTGATGAGTGTAATGTGTATGCAGTGTCTTTATAGAAAGTGTTGTGAGTGTGTACTGAGATGTGTGAGTTAATGTGACATGTATGTTTTAGTACTGCAAGTTAAGTACTGTATGTGTGTGTGTTTCATGACATAATAATATGTTGTAATATTGCTTTGATTTAAAAACACAGAATCATAGGAATCAATACCACTTGTCAAATAATGAATAAGGTTGATTATATTAGATTAACACACATCTCTTTTCTTTTAAATGATTATTTCTAACTGATTAAGTCTTCTTCTTCAGCTCAGGTGCTTTGCGCACCACAGAGCCATCACTGTGGAGAGGTCTCAAGACATACGATGCACAGTGACGTGGGTGTCTTCCTTGCTGGCAAAATCAAGTATCAATTTAAACACAATCATGAAAAATAAAAACAGACGGCAGCTTATCTGACTGCCTGATCACAGTTGGAGAAATGTGAGATTACAGATCCTCTGTTTCCCCCTCCTCTTCTCCCTCCTCCTCCAGACTAAGGTCTTCTAACCCCAAACGCTGAACCCAATCTTCAAACTCCTCCTCATTATCATAATGCACGGTCTCTACATGATGGAGAGCTTGGCCTCCCACACTTATACGGACCTGGGGGGCTTGTACCACGGTTCTAGCAGTTTTCTGGACAACAACTCTGATTATTGCCCCTAAACATGTGAAGAGGAGGAGGAGAAGGATAATGGTCGCCACCAGAGTAGCTAGGAATCTGACCGGCCCTGAACCCCAGGAACCAAACAGCCCTGAAAAATCTCCAATATTAAAACCGTGTTCAAGATGTAATTCCTTGATACCTAAGGCGGTGTCATGTGCCATATTCATTACATCCGTGGTGGCGTCAGAAATGTAGGAACAACACTCGGTGCCTATGAGCTTACATGTTCCACCTTGAGCTGCTAGTAGCATATCAAGTGCCATGCGGTTCTGTAAAGCCACCGTCTTGACCTCCTGTAGTTCTTTGTGTTCGGCCAACATTGCCCTACTGGAAGCGTTGAGGTGGCTCTCTAAGACTTTTGACAAGGAGGCAAGCTCCTGTTGGCTGACATAAATACCATACCAGGGTAGGAAGATGCTGGCTATTTTCTGACCGGTGGAAATTCCTCGTTTATGCCTATGTAATGGGGTGTACAAAGAAGCTATTTCCTTGGACTCTACTTCTCGAATTAGGGGAATCAAATATGCTAAGTAGCAGACTCCATGGGGGCCCTCTTCTGGTACGCAGCGGTAGGCTCTGTCACCACACACTAGAAACACTCTCTCAGGTAGCGCGGATTGTTTTAGAGTGACGTTCACCACATTATGACAACTACTGTCTCCTAGCTCATCATGACCTGTTCCTACTCCTCGGAAGCAAAGAGAAACATTCTGTAACTCATGAATGGCCACTGGGGGCAGATATGTTGAACAATCTCGTAGGGGTGTTGGTTGTTCCTGTAACGGTGTGTTGCACTCGCGTGTTCTTATCTTAATTGATCCTACGTCTCTCGTGCCAAACCATGGTTGTATGTACACTAATGCTTCGACTAAAGCAGTGGCGGTGTGTGGCTGAGGTACACACACCTGACCTCCTGGAGGGTTTGAACAATTAGTTTGGACAAGAATAATTTGGACTCTGTACTCGAAGCTGACTTCTATGTACGCCTCAATGTGTGCAATATGGAACAGAACCGAGTAATTAAATCCAATTGGTAGATATTTTTCATTTACTAGTTTGGTGACATAATCAGCGAGATTTTTGTTGAGTGGTGACTGAGCGGGCTCCATTGGATAAGTTGGAGTGTAACAGGAGTCTGCTTCTTTTTCCATCCTGGATGCTAAATCATTCCAATTAAGCACCTTATAATCAGCTTTTGTAAATGGGATTGGATTAAACATTGGAGCATGCATGGAAGAAGGCATATTCTGACACAACCAGCAGTTACTAAGATTTCTCTCTCTTGCGTAATCAATCATTAAGCTAATGGCCGTGTTTGTTTCCTGTTGGAGTGGTCTCTGGTCTCTAAGTGACGTTTTTCCTGTAATTAGTTCTTCTCGTTCACCTATGTTGTTAGTGGATTCAAAACCTGTTGGTGGAAGAGATAGTCTCGTATATCTTCTCTCAGAACAGTGAGGTAACAGCCCTCTACGTGACCTTTGACCTCTTGATAGCTCGCGTCCCAGTCATAACAAACTGGGTGGAGCTTGAGCTGTTGTTTTGTAAAACACCACAATTCAAGAGGCCTGGACCCAGGGGAGAGAGGGGTGGACTTTACTCGTGACCGTCCTGGGCTCCCCCTCTCTGTCTCCACCTGTCGCCCATCCTCCGTCGCCCACCACCATTTACCTCCTGTATAACTCTGGGGGTGGGCCAAAAGACAGTTACCTGGTTCACATCTGTCGCTTGGACAGTCAAAGGTGATCGATGCTCTGTTTCTTTTCTGTCGGGGAAGAGCAATGAGTTTGTGTTTATTCAGTTTCTCTGTATCGCTCCCCTCCTTTTCGTCCACCACTCTGGTGTGTAACAAAATGTTGGGTGGTGGCTCAGCCATACTCACAACGGTTGCAAGCACTGGATTGCTTGTTGTTCTACCGAGCTCAAAGCTCCGCTCGGCGCCTGGAACATGGGGTCCCCCATGCTCCGATGTCCTCAGACTAGGTTGCTCGGTCCCCTGACCGAGCCCACTCAGCAGTAAGAGGAGAAGGAGTGACAGTCTTGTCACGTGCCATCTCCCTGCATTGCCTCTGCAGCAGCCGGAGGTGCTGCTCTGCACCTTGTAGCATGCACCCATTCCGCTCTGCCTTCGACCTTTACTGCTGTTCTGGTCACCAACAGTACCTGGTATGGGCCTTTCCACCTGGGAGACAAAGACATTCTGTGCAAAGATTTGATTAGTACTTTATCACCCGCTTGAAAAGGGTGAATTGGCTCCTCTGAGGGTTTTGGGAGCCGTTCTGCCACTTGTAAGTGGTACCTTCTCAAAACTTTGGTCAGCGCTTTAACATAATCAACCAGGGATTCCTCAGTCCAAAGCAGCGAAGTTTTATGTGGTGTCAACGGGGGACTTGACCCCGTTGACATTGCTCTTCCCATGAGCACCTCGTGTGGGCTTAGCCCTGTCGTAGCACTTGGTGTACTGCGAATGGAGTACAACACAATTGGCAGTGCCTCAGGCCATTTCAGACCTGTTGTCATCATTGTTTTGGTCAACCTCTCCTTTATTGTGGAGTTCATTCTCTCAACTTGACCTGAGCTCTGCGCGTGGTAGGGAACATGTAACTGCCACGTGAACCCTAAGGCTTCTGCGAGGCCCTGTGTTACTTTTGACACAAAACATGGACCCCGGTCGCTATTTATTCCCATTGGCACCCCAAATCTTGGGATGACATCTTTTAGAAGACACTTTACCACTGTTCTTGCGTCCTCTTTCCTTGTTGCGAACGCCTCAGTCCACTTTGAGAACTGATCGGTGATTACCAACAAGTATTTGAAACCTTGTGAATTTGGCATATGTACAAAATCAATCTGCATATTTACAAAAGGGCCCGATGGTGGCGGTAGATGGTCATGTTTTATCGAACTGTTCTTTCTCCTGGTTTGTTGGCATATCATACACCTGTCTACAAGTGTTTGTGTGACCTGTGTGATGCCTGGTGCAAACCACTGTGAACGAATTACCTCATCTATCCCCCCCCTTCCTACATGTGCAGGGCCATGTGCCACATGTGCTAGCACATGTAGGAGAGACCGAGGACAGACCGGTCGACCATCGGGGTGGAGCCACAAGCCTGACTCCTGATCAGGTGCACAACCTTTACTCGTCCAATAGTTACTTTCCCTAGCATCAGCGCGATTTTGTAGAACCACGACATCATTGAAGGAAGGTATTGGAATTGGATTAGTAAGTTGTGTTGAAGTACATTGGAGTACCATGAAGGAAGAGGAAAGCGCTGCTTGTTTGGCTGCAATGTCAGCCCGTGCGTTTCCTCTGGAGACAGGATCATCACCGTTAGTGTGCGCATCACATTTAACGATTGCAAGTTGTTTTGGGAGTAGTATCGCATCTAAGAGATCATTTACCAACGCATGATGCTGGAGCGGCTTGCCGGAAGATGAGACGAAACCACGTAGTTTCCAAAGCTGTCCGAAATCGTGTGCAGCGCCAAAGGCGTAGGCCGAATCAGTGTATATCGTTGCAACTTTACCGTCAGCGAGCTTACAAGCTCTGAGCAACGCATAAATTTCAGCCGCCTGAGACGACATGTTTGGCGCTAGGGCTCGGGCTTCAACCACTTCCCAGTCATTCACTATGGCATAGCCAACTAACCGTGTAACATCTGATGGTCTGCTAGCGGAACCATCAGTGTAAAAAATTTCATCTGAATTTGGGATTGGTGTCTGCTGGAGGTCTGGCCTTGGAGAGGAACATGTTGCAATAATGGTATCGCAATCATGATCATCATCAGTTTCGATCAGTGGAAGGAGAGTGGCTGGATTTAGCGGTGCTGAGCGTTTTAGTGTAATGTGTGGGCTGGACAAAATGATAGCCTCATAACCTGAGCGACGCGCTGCTGTCATGTGTTGTGTTGATGCGGTGTTCAAAATGTGTAAAACTGCATGTGGAACGTGGACTACACAGTCATGAGCCAGTACTATGGGGGCTGATTTGTCAATCATCATAGCTACAGAGGCCACAGCTCTCAAACAACCTGGCATGCCTAACACCACGGGTCCCAATCGAGCCGAATAGTACGCAACAGGACGGTAATGCGAACCATGTTTCTGTACCAGGATACCGGTAGTAAAACCCTCCTTTTCATGCACGTGTAGATGGAACGGCAAGTTGTAGTCCGGCAGGCCCAATGCTGGGGCCTGTAACAACGCGTGTTTCAGATCCTGGAACGCTTTTAACATAGCTTCAGTCCATTCCACAATGGGTGGAGCCGTTTGCAATGTAGCGGCTCGCAAAACAGAGTCCAATGCTGCATACTCAAAAACCCAGTGCCTGCAATAATTAGCCATCCCAATGAATGAATGCATTTCTTTCTTAGTCCTCGGAGGAGGCATGTCCACCAACAGTCTCACTCTTTCTGGCGATAACAGCCGCTGGCCGTTCTTCAACACATGTCCCAGATACGTGACCTCAGGCAGGCAGAACTGCAGTTTGGTGAGTGACGCCCTGTGGCCACACTCCGCCAGTCTTTTGAGCAACAAGATGGAGTCGGAGCGACACGCGCCTAATGATGGGGATGCCACCAAAAGGTCATCTGCATATTGAAGGAGGCTTGATCCTCCTGGCAGATCGAGATCTTCCAGATCGCGTCTCACCGCTGCTGCGTACACGCTCGGGGATTGGGAGTACCCCTGGACTAGTCTTCGCCAGGTCAGCTGTCGACCTTTAAAAGTAAACGCAAACAGATACTGGCTGTCTGGATGCAGTGGAATGGAAAAGAAAGCTGAACATAGATCAATGACTGTGTAGTGCGTTGAGTTGGCTGGTAATGAAGCTAAGATGGAGTTGGTGTCAGGGACTAATGGAGTCATTGGAACCACAATGTTGTTAATTGCTTGCAAATCTTGCACGAAGCGCCATTCGTCTGGTCTACCAGGCTTAGGAATTGGCAAAATGGGTGTGTTGCAGGGGCTGTTTGTGTAACCAAGCACGCCCTGATCCAACAGAGACTGGATCACTCCTTCAATTCCTGCAATTGCTTTAGGGGGGAGGCTGTACTGCCGAATCATAGGTAGCTTGGCATTAGCCTTAAGCGTCACTCGGTGAGGCGGAGCCGAATTTACAAAACCCACATGATTTTTATGTCTAGCCCATAAAATAGCTGGAACCTCAGCGAGTTCTGACGGAGGTCCATATTCTGTCGCCAGGGGAGGCTGCTGCACGATAAAGGTGCTTTCCGGTAACTCAATGCGTGCTGGCATGTTGATCATATACAAATCATAGCCTAATGTAGTTACCATTTGGGATGGAGAGCCCTCATTACTGGCTCTCAATGTCTGGCACCGAGCCACCATTTTCCCAAGTTCCCTAGCCTCATGTCCAGGTGTGACTGCCACTGCAATGAGAGGAAAAGAATCGTTATCATCAAATAATTCACTTTGTCTCTCTGTCAACAGCATTGGAAGAGCGCTCCCCTCTGGGCCTACAAACACAATTTGATCGCATTCTAATTTTTCTTTTTTGTCTAAATGGGTACCAGCCAATTGAATTAATTCTTCTGAAGGGTTAAAGGCCGCTGTGCATTCACAACGTAAGAGAGGCCTCATAGCAGACATCAATGTAGCGCAGGTTGGTGATATCTTTGCGATTTTCTGAATATTAGACACAGTGAATGTGTCCCTCATCTGAAAATTTGGCAATGTCCAGCAGTACATTTGATCAACTGTTGATTGTAAAAACTGCATTGCCTGCACGGCCTTGTCCTCTGGAATAGTTAAATATAACCCGTCCGGAGTGCAATGAATAGATGCATGAAGTTTACAAAGCAAATCTCTCCCCATCAAATTAATCGGACATTTTTCAGAGATCAAAAATGAGTGCAATACATCCGAGCCTTCAACTGTTGTTTTAGATTTTGTTGATAAAGGTTCTGCCATAGGAACACCGGAAACGCCCATAGTGGTGATATAATGCGTGGTTGGTTCACAAGCATGTTCAGCCGCTCTAACAGCCGAGATAGTGGCTCCGCTGTCTACCAAAATTTCAACTGTGTTACCATTTACTTCAATTGGTAATGTGGGATCCTCCGAGGGGTTATTGGATAGCCTAATTGTTGTTGCTTGGATGGGAACATTTTGTTTTTGTTCAGTAGGAAAATGTACTTTGTGTTTTGATCCTGTTTCCCCATGGCCTCCCTATGTCTGACTATAGTAGGCATGTTGATGCCCACGGTTATTGTCATGAGGTGGAGGAGGGGGTGGAAACGGAGGCAGCTGATGTGTGTTCGTTTGAGCCCCTTGGGGCCTCCACATCGGCTCGGGTGGACCCGGGTTAAAGGTTCTGCCCCGTGCAGGTGGGCTGCGACATTCTCTTGCCCAGTGCCCGGGTTTGCCACAATTATGACAATTACCACTTCGCGGATTGTTTCTTTTCCTAGGGGGGAAACGCCCCGCTCCCTGTTGGTTTTGGCCTGTAAATTGCACCATTTGTTTAGCACCACACGCATTGTTCTCCAAATTGAAAACTTGGCTTCTGTCAAGCCCCATTATCTTATTCACTGTTGTTGCCCAACTTTTTGTCTGCCAGTCTTGAAGAGAGAGTTTGTATGCTGAGGAAATGTGTGGTTTCACATTTTGCAGAAAAGTTTGAATGGCAAGTACCGTGTGGTCTTCTCGCCTGAACCCCGCATCGTTATCCCAAACCTCAATAAATCGTTGCAAGAAATCAGAGAGGGTTTCTTTTGGTTGTTGTACACAGTGGATTACTTTGGAAAAATCATTTTTACTGCGCGCACACTTCAGTATTGCCCGCCTCGCTTCCCCCTCCAGCCAATCTTTTATTAATTTATTAGCTGGCCACTGTCCATCTTCCAGTGCCTGCGGGAATTCAAATTCTGCTTTACATAGGCCCCATTCGGAGCCATATGTGAAGCTAACCAATTGCTGCACGTCAGGTACTAGGCACGTGTAGATTTCACATTGTTGTGATAACCATGTGTGATATGCATCAGGGCGAGATATCGGGTTTGGGGCTTCCTTAACCATTTCCCTGATCTCTGTGGGGACCACGGTCGACAAACAGCTGTTTGTCCAACCATTATTTTTGGTGCGTTAAATGTCCTACCGAGTCCAGCTGTCGCTCTGGCTCCCCCCCTGTTCCTAGACACAAAACCTGCAGCCTCTGGTTGTGTGTGTGTTTCTGCGTCTGGTGCTGTCCCTGCTGAGAGCTGATCCGCTGGTTGGTGTGTGTTATTCTCTCTCTGTGTCTGTGTGTGTCCCACCCCCGCCCCCCCCAATAATGCCTCAATACTGAAATCTGAAACAGTCTCTCTCTGATGCTCGGGCTGTGAGGACAAGGGCGGTCTCTGATGTATTGTACTCTCTCTCACTTTTCTGTCTAATTTTTCTTTTTGTGCTAATAGTTCCTTCCTGCGTATTTCCCTGTCTTCCAGCTTCTTTCTCGCTCTCTCTGCTCTTATTATCTCTTCCTCTCCTGTGATAGCTGCTGCTAACTCAATTTCTGCTCTAATTTTTTCCTTTTCTTTCTCCTCCTTAGCTCTCCCTGATTCTTTCCCTGATGTTAGCTTTTCATCTTCTGCTACGCGTTTTTCTGCTGTTTCCCTGATCATTTTTCTCCTAGCCCCTTCATCTAATTCTGCAGTTGTCTCTGCTCCTGTGTCCACCCTGGGTGCCTCCCCCCCTATGTCCCTCATCTCCCTCTCTCTTTCTAATATAGCTGCCAGGTGGATGAGAAAATCTCCCTCTTCTTGAGCTCGGGCAAAATTAGCAACATCTGCCCCTGATTCTCTATTCTTGCTGGTTGCTTTGGGGTACATAGGGAGCGCATGTCGTGTTCTTAAATATGCGGGGAGTGGCACACCTACTTCTGTCAATATCGTTAAAAGGGAGTGGGGTTTGGGGCATTTACCCTGCTTCTTTGCCCAACTGTAAATCATGGCTTTAGCACGGGCCTCCAATTCTACATGCCGCTGTCTGATTCTTACTATCTCAGCTGCTTTGGTCTGCAGTGTGACCTCTAACATAGGCATGTGACATGTTGCAATAAATGGTACACATTCATCCACCATTTTCGTGAATGCATCCGAACCCCATTCATAGCCATTCTCACTCACTTTCCCACCATGGCTCTGCAGATCAGCGACTTTCTTCCACACCATCACACACTTTCTCATGTATGAAAAATCCCATTCTGGATTTCCAACGTCGCCATGGCCATTTATCTCAGCCAGCTGCAGTTTCTCTGCCTCAAGTGAGCCTCCATGCGGCCATGCACCATCCGTCCAATCACACATCAATGCCGTGAACGGAGCTACATACTTCCATCCGGCCTGTCTGCCCACTATCCCAGCGGGTCCAGAGGGCATATACATCTTTTCAAAAAATGTGGTTGGATTTTCTGGCTTTATGTGAGATTTGGTGTTAGTATGGTGTTTATCAAAGACATGTTGTCTTCTTTCTACTGCTTTTTTACTCTCTCGGTCATTTGACTGGTTTGACCTCTCAACCCTTTGCTGTTTTAAAGTCGGTCTTATGTTTAAATTTTCTGGTTCCTTTGCTGCTTTGGACGTTTGGTCACCCATTTTATTCAGCACTTGATCTAATACAGTTATTCAGCAAAATTCAGCAGCATAAGCCAGCAAAGCAGTTGCACCTCAGTAAACAAGTAGCAGCAAATGTTCAACAGCATTGACATACAAAACGGGCGCATGCACATCAATAACACTTATCAGCATCAACAGCTTCTCCTCCTTTTATCCCTTCCCTTCCCTTCCAGCAGCGGTGTTGGTTCGGAACTCTTTTAAGACGGGGCTCCGCAAGCCCTACGCCTCGTGTACACAAACAATATCGGCACCTAGGCTCCCGGGGTCTCCCCCGGAGCTTCACTGTTTCCCCCAGGACACAGAGGGAGATAGTCGCCAATCTTGGTCTGGCCGAGGTAGTCCTACTAATACTACCCCGGAAACGTCTTTCCCCCTGAACCAGACCTCATGGGAGTCTCACCCCTGGTTGAGTCTTGCCCGAAGCTTGACCCGGAAACTCAATCACCCCTGTTGGTGGTACTGTGGTAGTCCCAATTGACCGAAACGCACAGATTTTTATCTTCGAACCCACCCACCCTGCTGGAAGTGTAATATTACCTTCTTAATATTACCATTTTACCATAAACACAGTGGTAAACCTTATTTTCATTCCCCGGTTATTCATTAACAATTTTCCTGTTTGTTCCAAAATGTTCCAAATTTCAGAAATTACTCAACCTTGTTATTATTTTACTCCCTTAAGAATGGAGTGTTATTTTGAAGCTAAATTTTCAAATTTGCAGATTCTTTTTGATCTCGTCAAACACAGACATGGTAAGGCAAAACTGATAATTTGCACTTACCATTTCTGTTGTTGTTTTGAGATCCTGTTCGTGACGCCACTTTGTTGTGGAATTTCTGAATACTCAGGTTAACTCAGTCACTAGGAAGGAAGAGGCCCCGAAGCTGCTGATGTCTTACAAAGAAGGTTTATTGAAGCTTGATCAAGGAGCAATTGTCAGGTCTCCACCATTGATGTGCTCTCCGCGTGAAGGTCTCACAACTCTGCCCTTTCCCCCTGGTGCTCAGTGTTTTACCCCCTTATCATGTTTTGACTTACTTGGTTCCTCTGGCATCTCTGACCCTGGATGCCACAAAGACTGGCTCCATGGTCCCTACTACAGACACAGCTGTACAGATAATGGTGGAGCTCCTAGATAGGACTCCACTCCAATAACGTCAACAGAGGGACACCCTGACCTCTCTAACAAGGAGAGAGGAATAGTAGAAAATTCCATCACAACAAGTACTGCTGGTAACGTTGTTGATGAGCTGAGAGCAACGACTGCAGGTCTGGAAGGAGAAAAGACGTCGTCTTCCTGTCACTGTTTTCCATGCAGGTTGATGTGATCCGACACAAACAGGATTCTGTCAGATATGTTTTCTGTCTGTTTACAGAAAATGTCAGCTGGTATAGAAATGCTACAAACATCTTCAATCAAATAATGAATAAAGAAATGAAGTGAATCATGGATGACTGTTTCCTGTTGATGGACATGAACAGAAACTGTGACTACACAGATGTACTCAACGTGTTCTCGGATACATCAGAATACCTTCCCAGGATCAAAAGTACCCTCAAACGTTAAGAGTCAAAATCTTCTTCAGCGTACATTCATCGTAATACGGAGGCATAGTGGTATTCAAAATAAATGTTTATTTCAAATAATATATTTAATTTCCTTATGGAACAACCTCATCAGAAGACACAGATTGTATTTTAGTGAATAATAACAACAACAATAATAACAATAACAATTATAGCAATAATGACAAATAATAATAATAATAATAACAATAATATCAATGACAACTAAAGCAATAATGACAAATAATAATAATAACAATAATAACTATAGCAATAATAACAATAATATCAATAACACCTATAGCAATAATGACAAATAATAATAATAACAATAACTATAGCAATAATAATTACAAAAAAAAATTATAATAATAACAACAATAACAATTATAGCAATAATATTAATAATAACAATCATATCAACAACAATTATAGATTCAAGATTCAAGATTCAAGATGTTTATTGTCACGCCGGTTATACAGGTACAATCGTGTGAAATACTTTTTGCTGGGAAGCTCCATTAAGAAAGAAACAGTTAAGTAGCAAAGAATAACATAATAAAATAAAGTAAAAGTAAAATAAAATAATAGTGTATTTACAATAATATACAGTATAATAATTAGGAAATATGGTGTATGGTAAGTATATACAAGTATTGCACAGGCATTTTTGTTTTTATATTGCACAGAGGTATGTATTGAGTATTGCACTTTTTAATTGCATTTATTATTGCACATAGTGAGAGAGAGGGTGTTTGGGGGCGTGATTTATCTGTTCAACAGTCTGATGGCCTGGGGGAAGAAACTGTTCCTCAGTCTGCTGGTTTGAGTCCTGGGGGTTCCTGTATCTTCTGCCAGAGGGCAGGATGGAGAACAGGCTGTTGTGGGGGGTGAGGTGTCCTTAATGACCCTCAGGGACTTCCTGAGGCACCGCCTGGTGTACAGCTCCTTCAGGCTGGGCAGCTCGCACCCGGTGATGTGCTGGGCCGAGCGCACCACCCTTCCCAGCGCCTTGCGGTCGACGTTGGTGCAGCTGCCGTACCAGGTGGTGAAGCAGCCTGTCAGGAGGCTCTCTGTGATGCCTCAGTAGATCAGGAGGCTCTCTGTGGAGCCTCTGTAGATCAGGAGGCTCTCTGTGATGCCTCTGTAGATCAGGAGGCTCTCTGTGGTGCCTCGGTAGATCAGGAGGCTCTCTGTGGTACCTCGGTAGATCAGGAGGCTCTCTGTGGTGCCTCTGTAGATCAGGAGGCTCTCTGTGGTGCCTCTGTAGATCAGGAGGCTCTGTGTGGTGCCTCTGTAGATCAGGAGGCTCTCTGTGGTGCCTCTGTAGATCAGGAGGCTCTCTGTGGTGCCTCGGTAGATCAGGAGGCTCTCTGTGGTGCCTCTGTAGATCAGGAGGCTCTCTGTGGTGCCTCGGTAGATCAGGAGGCTCTCTGTGGTGCCTCGGTAGATCAGGAGGCTCTCTGTGGTGCCTCTGTAGATCAGGAGGCTCTCTGTGGTGCCTCTGTAGATCAGGAGGCTCTCTGTGGTGCCTCTGTAGATCAGGAGGCTCTCTGTGGTACCTCGGTAGATCAGGAGGCTCTCTGTGGAGCCTCGGTAGATCAGGAGGCTCTCTGTGGTGCCTCTGTAGATCAGGAGGCTCTCTGTGGTGCCTCTGTAGATCAGGAGGCTCTCTGTGGTGCCTCGGTAGAGCAGGAGACTCTCTGTGGTGCCTCGGTAGATCAGGAGGCTCTCTGTGGTGCCTCGGTAGATCAGGAGGCTCTCTGTGGTGCCTCGGTAGAAGTCCCTGAGGATTCCTGGTTTCAGCCCGAATGTCCTGAGGCGCCTCAGAGCGTACAGTCTCTGTTGGGCCTTCCTGACTACAGCGGTGGTGTTGGTGGTCCATGTCAAGTCCTTGTGGATGTTGACACCGAGGTATTTAAAGGTGTCCACCCTCTCCACCGCTGTGCCGTTGATGGTGACTGGGGGGTGAGTGCGACCCCCCCTCCTGTAGTCCACGATGACCTCCTTAGTCTTAGAGACGTTCAGGGAGAGGTGGTTGTTCTGACACCACCGTTCCAGGGTGGTCACCTCCTCCCTGTAGGCCGTCTCGTCGCCACGGGAGATCAACCCCACGACTGCTGTGTCATCCGCCAACTTCACGATGGTGTTTGAAGCTCTTGTTGCCACACAGTCGTGGGTGTAGAGGGAGTACAGGAGGGGGCTGAGGACACAGCCCCGTGGAGCTCCCGTGCTGAGGGACAGTGAAGTGGAGGTGAGGTTGCCCATTCTCACCACCTGGTGGGGGGGGGGCGTTCCGTCAGAAAGTCCAGGATCCAGTCACACAGTGTTGTGTTCAGGCCCAGATCCTTCAGCTTAATGACGAGCCTGGAGGGCTCTATGGTGTTGAACGCTGAGCTGTAGTCCACGAACAGCATCCTCACATAGGTGTCCCTCCCTTCCAGGTGGGAGAGGGCGGTGTGCAGCACGTGGGCGATGGCGTCCTCTGTGCCTCTGTTTGGGCGGTATGCAAATTATAGGGGGTCGAGGGTGGGGGGAAGCATGGGGCAGATAAGAGTTTTAACCAGCCTCGAAGCACTTGCTGGCTATGGGAGTGAGGGCTATGGGGGTGAGGACTATGGGGGTGAGGACTATGGGGGTAAGGACTATGGGGGTGAGGACTATGGGGGTGAGGACTATGGGGGTGAGGGCTATGGGGGTGAGGACTATGGGGGTGAGGGCTATGGGGGTGAGGGCTATGGGGGTGAGGACTATGGGGGTGAGGGCTATGGGGGTGAGGGCTATGGGCTATGGGGGTGAGGGCTATGGGGATGAGGGCTATGGGGGTGAGGACTATGGGGGTGAGGGCTATGGGGGTGAGGACTATGGGGGTGAGGACTATGAGGGTAAGGGCTATGGGGGTGAGGACTATGGGGGTGAGGGCTATGGGGGTGAGGGCTATGGGCTATGGGGGTGAGGGCTATGGGGATGAGGGCTATGGGGGTGAGGACTATGGGGGTGAGGGCTATGGGGGTGAGGACTATGGGGGTGAGGACTATGGGGGTGAGGGCTATGGGGGTGAGGGCTATGGAGGTGAGGACTATGGGGGTGAGGGCTATGGGGGTGAGGGCTATGGGCTATGGGGGTGAGGGCTATGGGGATGAGGGCTATGGGGGTGAGGACTATGGGGGTGAGGGCTATGGGGGTGAGGACTATGGGGGTGAGGACTATGGGGGTGAGGACTATGGGGGTGAGGACTATGGGGCTCCAGTCATTTAAGCTGGTCACTCTCTGTTGTTTGGGGATGGGGATGATGGTAGAGGATTTAAAGCAGCTGGGGACAGTCCGGAGGGAGAGCGACAGGTTGAAGATGGTTGTGAAAACCCCCGCCAACTGATGTGCGCAGGTCTTCAGGACACGTCCAGGGATGCCGTCTGGGCCGGCCGCTTTGCGTGGCTTAATACGCAGGAGGGTCCGGCGAACATCAGCCACAGTGATGGAAAGTGGACGGTCCTGTTCTGCAGCAGTCGTGAAGGAGCGGTGTGGAGGTGGTGGGCAATCCAGGTTTACAGCTGAGGTGGGGGTAGAGGGAGGGGGGGGGTCATTGTAGGAGGGCAGTGGTGTTAAAGGTGGGGGAGGGGGAGGGGGGCTGGAAGTGCAGGGGGGACGTGGTGTTAAGGGGGGGTTCTGATTGTCTGCAGGGGTGGGGGGGGGGGGGGGGGGACATGACACAGGGTCTGACAGAAGTGTCAAACCTGGCGTAGAAATGGTTAAGTTGGTCCGGGAGGGTGGGTGCTGTATTTGTGGTTTGTTGTTTTGGTGCTTTAAAGTCAGACATGATTTGGAGTTCTTTCCACAAGTGCTTTGGGTTGTTGCAGGTGAGCTTGGACTCCACCTGTTGTCTGTAGTCCCTTTTTGCCTGTTTGATCGTTGTCCTTAATGAGTAACGTGAGTGCTTGTAATCCTCTGGTGAGCCTGAGGTGAAGGCTGTGTTCCGTACATTGAGAGCTGCACGGACATCACTGTTAATCCAGGGCTTTTGATTTGGCTTTGTTTTTATTGTTTTTGTGGGGACGACGTCCTCCGTGCATTTCTTGATGAAGCTGGTGACTGTGTCTGGGAAGTCACTGATGCTGTCGTTCGCGGTGCTGAACATCTCCCAGTCCACGTGATCAAAACAATCCTGAAGGGTGGCTTCTGATTGGTCTGACCAGCAGTGAACGGTCCTATAGGCAGGGGCTTCATGTTTCAGTCTCTGCCTATAGGCGGGGAGAAGGAGGATGGAGGAGTGATCTGATTTGCCAAACGGCGGGCGGGGGAGGGCTTTGTAGCCGTTGTGGAAGAGGGGGTGTAGCAGTGGTCCAGCGTGTTTTCTCCCCGTGTGTTAAACTGAATGTGCTGGTACAGTTTGGGTGAAATGTTCCTTAAATTGGCCCGGTTGAAATCCCCCGCAACAATGAGTGCGGTCTTCGGGTGCGCGGTCTCCTGCACGTTAATTGCCCGGTGTAACTCCCGGAGCGCTCTGTCCGTGACGGCCTGGGGGGGAATATAAACACCGGCGATGGTAACCGATGTAAACTCCCTGGGTAGCCAAAAAGGCCGACACTGCAGCATGAGGTACTCCAGGTCTGGGGAGCAGAAGGTCCCGATGGTCCCGATGTTTTTAGGGTCACACCAAGTCCGGTTAACCATAACACATACCCCTCCGCCCCTCGTTTTCCCGGAGAGCTCCTGGTCTCTGTCCGCCCGATGAGCGGTGAAACCCGGGGGCTCGATGGTCCGGTACCTCAGCTGATAGCCAGGTCTCCGTGAGGCAGATAACATTACAGTTCCTGATGTCCGGTTGGAAAGATATCCGCGCCCGCAGCTCGCACAGCTTGTTGTCGAGAGACTGCACGTTTGCCATTAAATGGTGGGGAGTGGGGGTCGGTGAGCACGCCGCCTCAGCCGGACCAGGACCCAGGCTCGCCGGCCTCTCCTTCTCGGTTGGGACCCGGTCCATGGTCGGACCCCGGCTTGCCTGTCTGTCCTCCTCAGTTCGGGAAAGAGTGTTAAATCCGGAGTGAGGAGGTCCCGGCTGTGGTGAGTGCTCGTCTTTCTGATGCTCAGAAGTGACTCTCTGCTGTAAGTGATCCTGGGGCTTTGTTGTTGTTGTCGCCGCCGTCCATTCCAGTCGTGAGGGACAGCAGCATAAGTTTAAATTATAGAACCTGAGACTATGAAGAAACCAGAACTAGCAGAAACTTAAATAAAATAACCTAACCTGGCCTAAGTGCTCAAAACTAACCTTAAAAGAAAAACCTAGAATAACAAAAATAACCAAAATAACCAAAACAGGTACGGAGCTCCCGGCATGTCGCCCTCTCTAAATGGCGCCATCATACTTTTCTGTATACTTGTCAGTAGAAGCCAAGTATACTTAAGTATAATTTAGTTAAGCATATCTCTGATAAGTACATAAAAATTAACCATAAAGTATACTCTCTTATTTTAAGTTTAAATGAAGTACACTAACAGCACACTTGATTAACCTTCTTTTTGGTGAGGGTTACTAACCAGCCGATCAGTCTGCTCTCTGATCACAACGAGACGTTCACTGCTTACCTCTGATTTTTTGCCTCCAATCCAAACAGTTTGGATTTGAGGGTCGGCGTGCACGGTCATACAAAGCGCACTTATCATCTCGTCCTCACCGTGTAGTGACACCAGATTACCACTGAAGGTGTTCTCGCAGTGTTCCTGAATTCAGCAGAAATGCAAGCAAGGATCAGCATTCACCATCACTGTATCAACACATGAGGAGAGATTTATTACCTTTTCTTCTGATGCCTGTCTGAGTGTGTTTGCGTCACCTGTGCATCCTGGAAAGTTTTTTTAGTTCCTATAAATTTAGCACAGCGTTCGTCATCAATGCGGATCCAACCGTCATCACATGGCACATCTGGGTAGCGTTCACACCAGCTCGCAGCTGAAAGAACTGTGGGAACAGAAGAGTTTTAATGACCAAGTGTTCTTGTGTTTTAGTTCAGTAATGTGTTGGTGATGGTGCGGTACTTACTGTCAGGTTGGGCTTGTCAAGGTGTCCAGGACGCCCACCAACAGCAAGATCAAGGTCAAGGTCAAGGAAAACTTTATTATCCCCGAGGGGCAATTTGTTGTACAGTCAGCAGTACCACACAGCCATCAAACAACAACAATTACACAATAAATAGCCTATTAAAGGCAATGAATACAAAGGGGCTTACAACATAAAACATTACAGGGCATTGTTTAGGAAACCAATGGCAGTTGGAACAAAAGAATTTCTGAGCCTATTGGTGCTACATTTAGGAAAACTGTATCTGCGGCCTGACGGGAGCAACCTGAACTCAATGGACAGGGGATGACTAGGATCAGCTAGGACCGACTGAGCCTTCTTCAAGGTCCTACTTTGGAACAAATGAGACAAATCATTCAGGGTGGTGCCTGCAATTTTGCTGCACACTTTGGCTATGCTCTGCAACCTGTTCCTGTTTTTGAGGGAAAGCAATCCATACCAGCTGATAAAAGAAAGGTCAAGACAGACTCGATAAAACAAGAGTAAAACATTTTCATAAAAGTGTTGTCCACCTTAAAACTACAAAGTTTACGGTAAAAATACATCCGCTGCTGAGATTTTTACATACAGCATCCACCTGATTCTCAAAGGTTAGCCTATCATCCAGTACCTTGCCAAGGTATTTATACTGCTGCACCACCTCAACAGCCAGATCATTAATCATTACAGGAGAGAAGACCGTAGGATTCTTCCTGAAATCTACTATCATCTCCTTTGTTTTGGACACATTTATATTTAAAAAGGACGTCCTACACCAGTCAGTGAATTCTGACACTACCGGGCCATGATCAGGGTCGTCATTGCTGAGGAGAGACACGATCACCGAATCATCATCGAACTTAAGGACATGTCGCCTCGAGTGTTGAGTTTGGCACTCGTTTGTATATAAAACAAATAAAAGAGGCGAGAGGACACACCCCTGCAGCGACCCAGTGGAGGAAAAAAGAACATTGGATAAAACATTGTTGACTTTCACACGTTGCGACCTCTCAGATAAAAAGTCCATCAGCCAGGATATAAGGGCAGGAGCAATATTGTGGATGTTCTTCAATCTTTCTGCTAAAATATGTGGTTGAATACAATTAAAAGCTGAGGAGAAGTCAATAAAAACAGTCTTTGCACCCTCAACATGTGACAGAATCATATGAAGTAGGGTGCCCGTCGCATCATCAACCCCCCTGCCAGACCGATAGGCAAATTGAAATGGATCCAGATTTGCCTGCACAATGTTCAAAAGCTCATCCCTCACAATTTTCTCAAAGGTTTTCATCACCAGAGATGTAAGTGCTACATGTCTGTAGTCATTTAGTGACTTTGGATAATTGTTTTTTGGCACAGGTACAATAACTGAATCCTTCCAAACACAAGGAACCTTATGGAGTTGGAGAGACAACTTGAAAATAAAAGAGAAGATATCTGCCAGCTGGTCTGCACAATTTTTGAGGATACGACCCCCAATACCATCAGGGCCGGGGCTTTTCCTTTCCTTAACACCCCGAAAAAGTTTCCGGACCTGATCCCTGTCAAAGTGCACAGTGGTCTGTTCGGAAATATTTTATAAAATTTGACGACTCCTTTCTAAAATCATGGACATTAAAACGATTATAAAAAATGTTCAGTTCATTTGCAAGGTCAAGATCAGACTTGTCATTTAGGGAGATGACACACTTTTTGGGCTGCATCCCCATCATGGATTTCATCCCCTCCCAAGCTGGGCGTGAGTTTCCAGTGCTGAGTAACTTTTCCACTTTATCTTTGTAGGAGTACTTTGCAAGCTTCAGATCCTTCTTCACTTGTTTCTGAAGTTCCCTATGCCGGGTCATATCACCCAGGTTAAAACAGATGTTACGCTGCGTGATTGTGTTTTTGACGGATTTGGAGACCCACGGTTTATTGTTTGGATAGATGGAAATTAATTTCCGGGGAATGACCGAGTTCTCACAAAAAGAAATATATGCAGACACAGTCTCAGTCAACTCATCCAAATCCACACAAGCTTCCTTAAACAAGTCCCAGTCTGTACAGCTGTAGCAGTCCTGGAGACACTGTATGGACTCCTCCGACCAAACCGGAACCAAACGACAAAGGTCCAGACATTTCGACAGTCGTGTCGGACAAGTGACACACTGGTAAAAATTACCCAAAGACTTTCCTGGTTTGCAGTTATTAAAGTCACCCATAATAAAGTTTGGTGCGTCCGGCGAAATCCCTTGAAGCCGCTGCACTGTTTTAGCCATAGCACGAGTAGCCATGTCAACATTAGCCTTCGGGTGAATGTAAACAAGTGGAACAAACAACTGTGGAAATTCCCTCGGTAAATAAAAGGGACGTAGGGATGAAGACAGTAGTTCAATGTCGGGTGAACACAGTGACTCCCTGACAACCACAGTGTTACACCAGTTTTTATTAACATAAAGACACAAGCCTCCACCGAGTGATTTGCCGGTCACTGTGGAGTCTCTGTCTAGGCGAAATGGTACTCCAAAGCCCTCGATTTCCAAATCGGACTGTAGATCTGAGTCTTTGAGCCATGTTTCCATCAATGCAAGAAGGCAAGCGCTTTTATACTCCGTCAGGAAGTGACGCTCGAAGCTCGTCAACTTTGTTGCGAAGTGACTGGACATTGGCGAGCATCACTGTAGGAAGGGGTATCCTACGATGACCCTGTCTCTTGAGCCTTTGACGCACACCACCACGTCTCCCCCTTTTCCTCACCCCCGTCGGCTCGGATGTCCAGCTCCGGTCCCCCGCAGCAGTATCCAGCCGGATGATCTCCAAGGGGAAGGCTGCAGAGGGATCCACGGTGCCCAAACCGGAGTTGCGGAGAAGCAGGAGGAGCTCACGGCCATACTGGAGAGGCCTCGGGAGTTCACAAAGACCACACAAAAAGTGGCATAGGAGCATAAAAATGAGGAAGAAGTCCATCAACCTAGGGTGAGTCATAGTTGCTTCTGTCACGCACAGGTCAGTTAAAAAATAGGTTAGTAGAGACGATAAAAGTAGTTAAAAACCACCACACACACAACACACTGCTGCTGCCTGTCGCCATTACCAGCGCCCAATATGCGAATACGACCTGGAAAAGTGACAGTTGTATGTATGAATAAGGTGGTAACATAATCAATACATCCTATTAATTCACCTCTTAAAGGAGTAGGTCGATTTTCTTTCTTCTGATATCCTAAAAAATACGGAGGAAAAGCAGCTCACCACAGATGTGTTCTGGTTTCTCGTTGCTCCTCCGTCTGATTGTCTGCTGGCTCTTCCTCTCACTCTTAAACCCACCACTCATGCTCTGTGGACATGTCAACGCTCTGCCAATGTCACCAAATGGCTTATTTTCATATGATTAATTATAAGAACAAACACAGGAGGAAAGTATTCCCATGCAACTGAAAATGTGTTTAAGGTGTGTGAGAAAAAATATCAGCAGTAACTCACTTCAGGTGAGTTGGAGGTTCTGTTTTATCCCCCAGTGACTAAATCTAAACACTTCCTTTAAAAACTTCATAAAATGCTGTAAAACGTGGCCTTTTTTTCTGAATAGTTTCTAAAAGACAAGGCCTTAACGCGACTAAAACAACACTCCAAGTGGATTTGGTCCAAACAATGTTTGTTTGGCAACGATTTCAATATTTTAGTTACAAAATCAACACACAAGAAATTGTATTTTCACTTTAAAATATTATTACATTGAATGTACATACTTGATTTTTGATTCTTTTTTGTTATCTTATTTACATTGTTATTGATCTTATTTGTTATTATCTAAGTTTTACTTGATCATATTTCATTATTGGTGGAATGTGATGATGCACAGGGTAAATGTCAAGGCCATAGGCTCCATTATGTGCACATAGCTTTCTGTAGTGGATATCAGTAGTATTATATATCCAGATTCCCTTTCAAGAGGTAGAAAACCCATTTGGCACACTTTGGGTATCCAAGTGTGCCAAATGGAGAGTCCTCCTGGTCCTATCCTGACTAAAACCTTTGTAGAATCTATGTGCTTTCTGTTATTTATATTTGCTTTGGCCAAGTTGTAGTCAAGTCAATTTTATTTGTATAGCCCAAAATCACAAATCACAAATTTGCGTCGGGGGGGCTTTACAATCTGTACAGGATACGACACCCTCTGTCCTTTACAGTACGACCCTCTCATCAGATAAGGAAAAACTTAACTGTTACGGCTGTGGGGCCGTCTGGTCTGTGTATGGAGTGATCCTGCCCTCTGCCTCTGTTCCCCTGCAGATGCATTCTCCAGCAGATGCCCTTCCCCCATCACCTGCACCGGTGTTCCGGATTTGGTGATCAGGGGATGAAGTTAAAAGGCTGGGGAGAAGGAGCCAGCGGGTGCCCAGTGTGCCAGCTCCGCTAATCAAGTGTAGCGTGTTGTGGACCGTTTTTGCGCCGGTCTTCACTCCTCGTAAGAGGAGGTGATTTTGTGCTTGTTGTTAACCTGTGGTTTGTAGTTTACCTCGTGTTAGTCCTTTTGAGTTGTGTTCGATTTAGTTCTGTTAAATTAATAAACGTTCTTTTTGTTGTTGCACCAATCTCCGCTTCCCTCGTTTCCTCTTTTCCACCCGGTTTTACTTTTATTGTTACTCCCCCTCCCCTAGCCTTAAGTGGGGTCGTAACAGTTGGGGGCTCGTCCCGGTATTTTGGGAAAGGGGAATACGGTAAGTGTGGGTTGTTGTGACAGCTGGAGAGTGTAATTTGTAATTTGTTTGTCCGCGTCAGGCTCGGTGAGTATTGAGGTTTGTATGCCTGTTTCTAGCCTCATTTCATTGTGTGCAGCTTCCTCAGTCTAGATAGGGGTGTCCAGCTGGGCTGTCTTCGGTCCTTCCTTCGGACGCTCATTTGTTATTTTTCCTTTATTGTTTTCGGGGCGAATCCCGGGTGGAGATTAAGTTCTCTGGCGGGGGTAGGCGTTCAGGGCTTCGGCCGCTGAGTTTGCCTTTAAAGTCGCCTCGAGCCCGGCAAGCTCCAGAAGATAGGTAGGTATAGTCTGGGGTTAGGCAGGTTTCTGAGGAAGTTTGTTTTTGTGAGGTTGGAGTTTTGTGTTTGCACGTTTTGCGTGTGTGGCATACAGCATCAAACTTACCGTGTTTGTCGTCGGGTAAGTGTTGCATGACAGCTATTTCGCTGGTCGGCCGTGGCTTTAGTTTAGCTCAGTTTAGTTGAGTCCCGCAGCTGTAGTTGCGTGTGTTTTCTTCTTGTTCTGTCTCGGTTGTCTCTATAGTGAGGATGGCAGCCTTTGACTTAGCTGGGTTTGTGGCTAATCCTACGCTGAGTCATTTTGATAAGTGTAGAAAAGCCGATCTCTGTGCGATAGCGGAACATTATGGCGACTCTGTCATGAGTTATCGTACTAAGAAAGAAATTAAAGTGGTCCTACTAGATTATTTGGTAAGTGAAGGCATTCTCTCCTGTCCTATTGTTGTTGAGTCTCCTCGTCCAGCCGCTGCTACTCGTGCTGAATCGTCGGCACGGGGCGCGGGTCCCTCCGGGGTTGCAGGATCCTCTGGCCGCGCTGATCCCTCGGCGGGGGAGTTGTCCGAGCCGGAGTCGAAACCGCAGCTTGTTAGCCGTCCGAGTCGCACTCCCGCCGCTCAAAGTGTCGGTGAGTTAGCACAGCTATTTACTTTGCCGCAGTTTGTTCCACTCTCTGCCGTGTCATCTCCTGGGTCAAGGTTAGATGCTAGGTTAAAGGTGCGGTTGGCTCGCCTTCAAGTAGAGAGGGAGGAGAGGGAGCGTGAGTTCCAGCTTCATAGGGAGTTAGAGTTAAAGAAGTTAGAGTTAGAGGCAGAGACCGCTATTAGGATGCGACAGTTGGAACTAAATCATGATAATGTTCATGTTCCTGCCGGTACACATATAACTTCCTTCTGGTGCTGCTGCATTTGATGTGAGTAGACACATTTCTCTGGTCCCGGTCTTCCGTGAGTCTGAGGTTGAGTCTTATTTCGGTGCATTTGAGCGCATTGCTACGGCGCTGCGTTGGCCAACAGACGTTTGGGCTATTTTGTTACAGTGTAAGTTGACTGGTAAAGCTCAAGAGGCTTGTGCTTCTCTCTCTGTGGAGGATGGTTTGATTTATGAGAAGGTTAAAAACGCTATTCTGCGCGCATATGAGCTTGTGCCAGAGGCTTACCGGCAACGTTTTAGGAATCTTAAAAAGAAAAACAGCCAGACTTACCTTGATTTTGCCAGGGAGAAAGGGATTCTTTTTGATCGTTGGTGTGCAGCTTGTAAAGCTGATGACCTGAGCTCGATGCGTCAGCTTATGTTGGTGGAGGAATTTAAGAATTGTGTTCCTGAGCGAACAGTAGTCTATTTAAATGAGCAAAAAGTAACCACGTTACAGCAGGCCGCCATGCTGGCGGATGAGTTTGCTCTGACACACAGACCTGTTTTCTTCAGGCGTGATCCCCTCCACCGTGATTCTTACCAGAAAGATGGTGACACGCCGTCTGTGCGTGGTAATGTTTCTATGTCCAGTTCCAGAGTTGAGAAACCATGTTTCTACTGCCATAAACCGGGTCATTTAATAGCAGAATGTTTTGCTTGGAAGCGCAAGCAGCAGGGGTCAGGTTCGGTTTTAAAACCGCCAAAAGGAGTGGGGTTAATTAAAACTGTTGCCAAGTAGTCAGTCTACTGTTCAAAACGCCCCAGATGACTGTTTTAAACCCTTCATTTTTGATGGTTTTGTGTCTCTCACAGGAAAGGTGGAGGATCAATGTCCACTTAAGGTGCTGCGTGACACAGGTGGATCGCAGTCCTTTATTCTCGCCGGTGTCTTGCCTTTTGGTCCCGAGTCTGCCTGTGAAGTGAGCACAGTGGTAAGAGGGATTGAGATGGGGTTTGTGCCTGCACCTCTGCATCGTGTCCATGTGCAGTCAAAGTTGGTCACTGTTTTTTTCCCAGTAGCAGTTCGCTCCCGTTTTCCCATTGATGGTGTAAGTTTTATCATGGGGAATGATATTGCAGGAGGTAAAGTCCATCCGGCCCCCGAGGTTGTTGATGTGCCCATTTCTAACTCTGAGTGTGATGAGTTAACATTAAACCACCCTGAGATCTTTTCTGTAAGTGTACTAACTAGAGCTCAAGCTCGTAAGCAGATTCAAGATGTTGATTTGTCTGACACACTGTTTGTCTCTGCTCTGTCTGAGGATAAGTTGCCCCCTGTTGGTGGACCAGTGAGCTGCGCTGTAGTGGAGCCTGACGGTACAGCAGAGGCTGATGCTCCCGCAGTGTCACTACCACTGACTCGTGGTGCACTCATCAGCGTGCAGACAGGTGACCCGTCCCTAGCTAAATGTTTTGCTGCAGTGGTTGACAGTCCTGAGTGTGGTAAGAACCAGGTCTTTCTAGTTGATGATGGTTTGTTAATGCGCAGGTGGGTAGCACAGTCCGATATAGCAGAAAATGGTGTAGGTGAGGAATGGAGCACTGTTTACCAGATAGTTGTTCCTGTTGAATGTCGACAGCATGTGTTGAGGTTGGCACACGAGCATTTGTGGTCTGGTCATTTGGGTGTAACCAAGACCTATGACCGTGTGCTGAAACACTTCTTCTGGCCAGGTTTAAAAAGTGATGTTGCTCGGTTCTGTAAAACTTGCAGTACCTGCCAGATAGTGGGTAATCCGAACCAGGTTGTGCCTCCAGCTCCTCTGCGTCCCATTCCTGCTGTCGGTGAACCTTTCGAACGTGTCATCGTTGATTGTGTTGGTCCGTTACCTAAAACGAAGGCTGGTAACCAGTTTTTGCTCACTGTAATGTGCGTTTCCACCTGTTTTCCCGAAGCCATTCCTTTGCGGACAATCACAGCACCCGCCATTACTAAAGCGCTGACAAAATTTTTTACCACCTTTGGTCTACCTAAAGTTGTGCAGACTGACCAAGGCACTAACTTCCTGTCTAAAACATTCAAGCACACACTGCAGACTTTAGGCGTCACTCATTCTGTGTCAAGTGCGTACCACCCTGAGTCTCAAGGTGCACTAGAGCGTTGGCACCAAACCCTCAAGTCGATGCTTAAAAAGTACTGTCATGACACTGGGAAAGAGTGGGATGAGGGTGTACCATTTGTTCTTTTTGCCATTCGGGATGTGAAACAGGAATCCCTGGGGTTCAGCCCGGCTGAACTGGTGTTTGGTCGCGATGTGCGCGGCCCTTTAAAACTGTTGAAGGAACAGTTCATGTCCACTCCACCGTCCCCCACTAGTGTAGGTGAGTTTGTTACACGGTGTAAAGAGAGGTTACAGCATGCGTCCACGCTGGCTAAAGAGTCTCTCTTGTCTTCTCAGAAAAACATGAAACAGTGGTTTGACAGAAGAGCAGTTTCGCGTCAGATCCAGCCCGGTGATAATGTGTTGGTTCTATTGCCCACGCCTAGTTCTGCTCTCACTGCTCGCTTTGCTGGTCCCTATGTGGTAGACAGCAAGGTGTCAGATACGGATTATGTCATTCAGACGCCCGAACGTAGGAGGAAAAAGAGACTGTGTCACATTAACATGTTGAAATCATACCATTCCAGAGAAGCTGCCCTGGAAGAGCCGGTAAAAACTCCGGAGACTGCTGTCCCAGATGTCCCATCTGCTTCTATGGTTTGTGTAGTGGAAATGTATGAGGATGATTTGACACTGCCCTCTGATGGTCAACAATGTGGTAGGTTGTCCAACTCTGAGCTTCTGTCTGATATTAACTCGCATTTAGAGTATCTCTCTGAAGAACAGCGAGGTGATGTCGTCAATTTGATCCACGCCTATCCCTCTCTGTTCGGTGATGTGCCTTCTCGTACCAACGTCCTGGAGCACGACATTGATGTTGGTAGCGCGAGACCTATTAAACAACATGCCTATCGTTGCCCTGTTGACAAAAGGGAGAAGATGAAGGTTGAGGTTAACTATCTGCTAGAAAACAGCTTAGCTAAGCCTAGCAGTAGTCCCTGGAGTTCTCCCTGTTTGCTGGCTCCGAAGTCTGATGGTACACCGCGTTTTTGTACAGACTTCCGGAAGGTTAATGCTGTAACTGTGCCTGATTCCTTTCCATTACCACGAATGGACGATTGCATTGATAGCATCGGTCCTGCTGTCTGCATTACCAAACTGGATCTTCTTAAAGGGTACTGGCAGGTTCCTTTAACTCCCAGAGCTTCTGAGGTCTCTGCTTTTGTTACACCTGATAGGTTTGCGCAGTATACCGTCATGGCATTTGGGATGCGAAATGCACCTGCCACTTTTCAACGTCTCATGCACCTGGTGTTAGGTGATGTGAAAAACTGTAATGTGTATTTGGATGATGTGGTAGTGTACTCTGATGTGTGGGAGGACCACATTGCCAGTTTAAAAACTGTGTTTCAGCGTCTGGTTGAAGCTTCACTGACGCTAAACCTAGCGAAATGTGAGTTTGGTAAGGCCACTGTTACTTACCTTGGGAAGCAGGTTGGCCAGGGACAGGTCCGCCCTGTGGATGCTAAGGTCGCAGCTGTTGTAGCCTTCCATACCCCCACCACTAGGCGTGAGCTTAGGCGTTTTCTGGGCATGGCTGGTTATTACCGTTGTTTCTGTAAACTTTTCAGCTGTAGTAGCCCCCTTGACCAGACTGTGCAGTCCTGCCATTCCTTTTGTGTGGGATGGGGAGTGTGTACGTGCTTTTGAGTCTGTGAAATCTCTCCTTTGCAGTGCCCCAGTGCTTGCTGCTCCTAACTTCACTCTCCCATTTAAGCTCGAGGTGGATGCGAGTGCTGTTGGAGCCGGAGCGGTGTTGCTGCAGGATGGTGAACACGGATTGGCTCATCCAGTGTGCTTCTTCTCCTCCAAGTTTAAGAAACATCAGTTGAACTACTCCACCATCGAGAAGGAGACGCTGGCCATGCTGCTTGCTCTGCAGCATTTTGAAGTGTACGTGGGGTCCACTTCGATGCCGGTCACTGTGTATACGGACCACAACCCATTGGTGTTCCTCTCTCAAATGTTTAACAGCAACCAGCGGTTGATGCGCTGGGCCCTGATGGTCCAGGGGTTCAACATTGTGATCCGTCACAAGAAGGGTGTGGAAAATGTGGTGGCCGATGCTTTGTCTCGCGGGTGAGGTGTTTTCTTGTATTCGAAATTTCTTGTGTGGAAATGGGTAAAGTATAATTTAGTGTACTTTAACATGTAACATCCCAACTTAAACAAACAGATGTTTGCTCTTATGGAGGGGGGTGTTACGGCTGTGGGGCCGTCTGGTCTGTGTATGGAGTGATCCTGCCCTCTGCCTCTGTTCCCCCGCAGATGCATTCTCCAGCAGATGCCCTTCCCCCATCACCTGCACCGGTGTTCCGGATTTGGTGATCAGGGGATGAAGTTAAAAGGCTGGGGAGAAGGAGCCAGCGGGTGCCCAGTGTGCCAGCTCCGCTAATCAAGTGTAGCGTGTTGTGGACCGTTTTTGCGCCTGTCTTCACTCCTCGTAAGAGGAGGTGATTTTGTGCTTGTTGTTAACCTGTGGTTAGTAGTTTACCTCCTGTTAGTCCTTTTGAGTTGTGTTCAATTTAGTTCTGTTAAATTAATAAACGTTCTTTTTGTTGTTGCACCAATCTCCGCTTCCCTCGTTTCCTCTTTTCCACCCGGTTTTACTTTTATTGTTACTCCCCCTCCCCTAGCCTTAAGTGGGGTCGTAACATTAACCTAAAAAAAAACCTTTTAACGGGGAGAAAAAATGTTAGAAACCTCAGGAAGAGCAACAGAGGAGGGATCCCCCTTCCAGGATGGACAGACGTGCAATAGATGTCGTTGTAGTCAAAGACTTGCTGAATGAATTCAGTGTACACTATATTAAAGTATACTCTCAGTAAACTACCAGTTAAATAGTTTTTACTGCAAGTATACTTGTAAGTTTTCTTTAAGTTAACTTATAGTACTTATCCAAATATACATTTCTATATACTTGTCAGTATAATCCAAGTATGCTTGAACTTTTCTGTTTACTTGCAAAGTACACTTAGAAATTTCTGTAAACTTTTCAGTATAAGCCAAGTATACTTGGACTTTTCTGTATACTTGCTGATTACACTTAGACATTTCTGTGTACTTGTCAGTATAATTCAAGTATACTTGGACTTTTCTGTAAACTTGCCAAGTACACTTAGACGTTTCTGTATACTTGTCAGTATAAGCCAAGTATGCTTGGACTTTTCTGTATACTTGCCAAGTACACTTAGACATTTCTGTAAACTTTTCAGTGTAAGCCAAGTATACTTGGACTTTTCTGTATACTTGCTGAGTACACTTAGACATTTCTGTGTACTTGTCAGTATAATTCAAGTATACTTGGACTTTTCTGTAAACTTGCCAAGTACACTTAGACGTTTCTATATACTTGTCAGTATAAGCCAAGTATGCTTGGACTTTTCTGTATACTTGCCAAGTACACTTAGACATTTCTGTAAACTTTTCAGTGTAAGCCAAGTATACTTGGACTTTTCTGTATACTTGCCAAGTACACTTAGGTATTTCTATATACTTTTCAGTATAATCCTAGTATGCTTTGACTTTTCTGTATACTTGCCAAGTACACTAAGACATTTCTGTAAACATTTCCGTATGAGCCAAGTATACTTGGACTTTTCTGTATACTTGCCAAGTACACTTAGACATTTCTGTAAAATTTTGTTAAGTATATCTCTAATAAGTACAAGAAAAGTAAACTGAAAGCATACTCTCTTAATTTAAGTTTAAAAGAAGTATACTAATAGCACACTTAAATAAACGTCTTTTTTGTAAGGATGGATAAAACACATCAGGTAAGATAATTTGTGCATGGTCATAGCTAGGTTAGCTAGCTAGCTAGCTAGCGTTGGTGACGTATATTGTGCGAGACTGCGGGTTCAGGTCTTTTCTGACTCCTCTTTTATTTACAGTCTCTCTCTGTTTGTGTAAGATGATAAAGTTGTTACTGAGTTCAGTTCGGGTGAGTGGCATCGCCTCTGGGGCCTAGAAACTGTTTAAATATTTAATGAACATTAAATCTTTTTCTTCTGATGAGAACCAACACACACAGTTTGCTTTGACAACACTCAATGTTTGAAGTTGAAGGGTGGTGACGGCAAATATTATTTAACAGTCTCACGTCCCTAAATGAACAGAAGTAAAATAAGTTTAATCAAGTGTGCTATTAGTATACTTAGAACTTGAAATAAGAGAGTATGCTTTCAGATTACTTTTTATGTACTTACAAGAGTTATACTTAACAAAATTATACTTAAATATACTCGGTTTATACTGACAAGTATACAGAAATGTCTCAGTGTACTTGGCAAGTATACAGAAAAGTCCAAGTATACTTGGCTTATACTGACAAGTATACAGAAAAGTCTAAGTATACTTGGCTTATACTGACAAGTATACAGAAAAGTCCAAGTATACTTGGCTTATACTGACAAGTATACAGAAAAGTCTAAGTATACTTGGCTTATACTGACAAGTATACAGAAATGTCTAAGTGTACTTGGCAAGTATACAGAAAAGTCCAAGTATACTTGGCTTATACTGACAAGTATACAGAGAAGTCTAAGTATACTTGGCTTATACTGACAAGTAAACAGAAAAGTCTAAGTATACTTGGCTTATACTGACAAGTATACAGAAAAGTCTAAGTATACTACAGAAAAGTATGTTTGGATAAGTTAACATAAAGAGAACTTACATGTATACTTGCACTTTCATAAACTAAAAAGTGGGCTAGCTAACAAAGGGGGTAGGGTGAATATTCCTGTATTTTTTCATATTGCAATATATATATATATATATATATATATATATATATATATAGATAACTATTTTTTTCCTACATCGTTCAGTCCTAATTTGTACATTAACAGGAATGCAGCACAGCATGGACGTGAAAACAGTGCTCTGTTTATTTTAAAGTGAAAGTGCAGTAAAAATATGTTGTCGCTAAAACCTGGAAATCCATACTCTAACCACTGAGCTATATCCTCCCCAAATGAGCACTACGTCCACTACTATGAGCATCAGCTGAACCTCATCATGCAGCAGGAAACATCACACATCCCAAGAGAGGCTGGGGGCTTTGTGAGGATGCGTGAAGACGAGGATTTCTGTTTTTTCCTGACATTGTTCCACAAGATCCTGCCACAGGTGGACATGCTTTTCAACCAGCTGCAGAAGAGGAACATGGACCCCGTCTTCATCAGAGCACTGGTCCAGAGGTTCACAGACAGCATGCTAACGATCAGATAAATAACTCACTGATATTTACTACTTGCTGATAAAGGTGTTGTTAGAAAGATGAGTTGCTCACTTCCAGCAGTCTGTAAAAGCCTAAATGTGCCTTGTCATCAAAGTGAATGATTATCATAGAGCACATCACAATAATATTTGTTTAGAATTTTAAAAAAGGAAAGAGAAGAGACAATCAGATTTGGATAATAATGCAGGTACAGTAGTTATTAAACACAATCCACCAGGTCAGTTTCTAGAAGAGGCCTAGTTGTTATTGAAGATTGAATATTAATTTAATTGTTATTCAGACTATACACAGGCTGAGTGCACAGCAGAATAAAATTACATTGCATCTGGCTCATGGAAGTAATATAAAAATGCTAAAAAACTGACTTAAGTTTAAAAAAAAGTGAATTATATAAACATACTGTAAACAACAGTGAGTATATTGCACACAGCTGATAGAATTGCACATTAAGGAGTCTGATGGCTTTATTTCTTGGACCAGGACCTCCATTTCCTCTCTGTGTGAGGACAGTGGACCTGACCAGCAGCACCAGCCCGTGAAGCGACGGAGGATCACCTTAATGCTCTCTGGCCATGCTCTCCATGGAGAAGAAACTCCTCACAGACATTCCTGACTTTAAGAAGAAGGTCATTGAGAGGTTTGCCACTCAGAAGGAGAGAAGAGCAAAATTCCTCTACAAATAGGCTGTCAAAAACATGCAGGCTTTCTCACCACAGTGACTTTTCTTGTACATAGTTGTCCTCAGTCTCATTTGCTTAAATTGATCATGGAGGCATCACAACTCAATTGAGACCGGTAAATTAATTGTATGTTCTTGTTAACTGTATTTTATGTAGTATTAATATTTGTGGATGTGTTGTGGTTGAGCATTTTGAGTAAGGTGAGAGAGTTTTGAAGCAGAAGTTTTGCTGGAGTTTATCATCTCTACACCTCAGAGTACTAGAGTCCATGTTTATGTACATTCAGGTCTTAACAGTAGTATAACACCAGTATTACTATCTCTACACCTCAGAGTACTAGAGTCCATGTTTATGTACATTCAGGTCTTAACAGTAGTATAACACCAGTATTACTATCTCTATACCTCAGAGTACTAGAGTCCATGTTTATGTACATTCAGGTCTTAACAGTAGTATAACACCAGTATTACTATCTCTACACCTCAGAGTACTAGAGTCCATGTTTATGTACATTCAGGTCTTAACAGTAGTATAACACCAGTATTACTATCTCTATACCTCAGAGTACTAGAGTCCATGTTTATGTACATTCAGGTCTTAACAGTAGTATAACACCAGTATTACTATCTCTACACCTCAGAGTACTAGAGTCCACGTTTATGTACATTCAGGTCTTAACAGTTTTCCTAATTGCACTTCATGTTTACTTCCCCTGATCTTTACTTCACTATTGATTTACCAAACAAAGGTCAACAGGGGCATCACATTAAGTAAACATTTCTATTACATGTTATATTGTTATTTTGCATTATTATTGTATTACATGTTTACTATTGTATTATAGTACATGCAGTGGTAGAAGAAGTACTCAGATCTTGTACTTCGGTAAAAGTAGCAAAATCACCATGTAGAAATATTCTGTTACAAGTAAGAGTTCTGCATTCAAAATCCTTCTTAATTAAAAATGCAAAAATATTAGCTTATGAATAAACTTAAAGTACCAAACATAAAAGTACACATTATACATAATAATGTATATTATTGGATTATACTTATTGATGCATTAATGTGTTCATCACTTTAATGTTGCAGCTGGTAAAGGTGGAGCTCATTTTAATGACTTAATATACTGCTGGGTAGTTTAATATATAATAATACATCATTTATTCGTTGATTATATTTTCAATTAATAATCTGAATCTGTAAAGTAACCAAAGTTATTAAATCAATGTAGTGGAGTAAAAAGTACAATATTTCCTTCTGAGATGTAATGGACTAGAAGTAGAAAGTATCAAAACATGGAAATACTCAAGAAAAGTACAAGTACCTCAAAATTGTACTTAAGTACATTTGAGTAAATGTACTGAGTTACTTTCCACCACTGAGTACATGTTATACTGTTGTGTTTTTCTAAGCACTCTTTACTGCTCCTTTTGGAATAAATTAATTGTTAATTATTTAACTGCAAAGTAGTAACTTGTTTTTGATACCTTCACTTTTTTTGCATTACATCATAGCGAGATGTTTGCTAACATTGATTGGATGTTGCACAGTCCGACCTAGAAACATTTACAACAGCCGCCACTGCTGCTCTCATATGGCGGTTACAGCTGATAACGCCGTCAAACAGTATAAAAGCAAAGAGGCGAAACTTCGGTGCTTTTTTGACAACAACCGCTAGATTACGACGGAGTATTAGGGCTACATTGAGGGGGAAAAAATCCGAGATTTCGAGAATAAAATCATAATATTACGAGAAAAAAGTCGTAATTTAATGAGAATAAAGTCATAATATTACGAGAAAAAAGTCGTAATTTAATGAGAATAGTCATAATGTTACGAAAAAAATTCGTAATTTAATGAGAATAAAATCATAATATTACGAGAAAAAAGTCGTAATTTAATGAGAATAAAGTCATAATGTTACGAAAAAAATTCGTAATTTAATGAGAATAAAATCATAATATTACGAGAAAAAAGTCGTAATTTAATGAGAATAAAGTCATAATATTACGAAAAAAAAGTCGTAATTTAATGAGAATAAAGTCATAATATTACGAAAAAAAAGTCGTAATTTAATGAGAATAAAGTCATAATATTACAAGAAAAAAGTCGTAATTTAAAGAGAATAAAATCGTATTATTACGAGAAAAAAGTCGTAATTTAATGAGAATAAAGTCATAATTTTATGATAATAAAAGTCACCTTCTCCTCAACAGAAGAGTCAGTTTCCTCCATCAGCTCCGTGTGGTTCTTTCTTCAGAATAAACTCAGTTTCTTTCACAATCTTTTCCAGGTCCTGATACTGATGATAATGTGGTGCTGATGAGCCAAAAGATGAAGTATTTGGTTGTTTGTGAAACCTAAACTAAAGTATAACTTCACAAGATGCTCCACGTTCCTCATTTTCACACTATTTCCCCTCTAAAATAACACGTACAATTACTACTTTATAATATTATGACTTTATTCTCATAATACTACAACTTTTTTTCTCTTAAACTTATGACTTCATTCTCATAATATTATGTCTTTATTCTGATAATATTATGATTTTATTCTCATAATATTATGACTTTTTTCTCGTAAATTTATGACTTTATTCCCATAATATTATGACTTTATTCTCATACTATTATGACTTTCTTCTCATAATATTATGACTTCATTCTCGAAATCTCAGATTTATTTTTTTAGATGGACGGATGGACAGACAGACAGACAGAGAGACAGACAGACAGACAGACAGACAGACAGATAGATAGATAGATAGATAGATAGATAGATAGATTCATTTGTTACACGATGACCAAAGATGATGAATTTAGTTTATTCAAATCAAACTAACTTTTACAAGTTGTTTTTCAGGTGTTTCTTCACACAAAGAAAGGTTTCAGTTTTATACACAAAGTTAAAGTTAATGTTTCACACCTTCTCTCAGACAACACATTATTTCAGGTAATTACATTGTCGGCTCTTTCAGCCATCCATCAACACCACAAGTCCCCCGTTATAGAGAGGTGAAGTCCCGCCCCTTCCTGTGACCACCATGGGACCTTACTTAGGAAAAAATATGAACGGTAGTCAACGGAGAGAGAGAAT
>CAKAOJ020001374.1:0-109659 GCA_916701645.2 Sebastolobus alascanus
ACAGTTGGATAAAGCTGGACTAAATAGAAACTTTAACTAGATAGATGAAGCAGGTTTAAGTGCTATATAAATACTGTGAAAGTATCAAAACTCTCAATCCACGGAGAGATACACACAGCCCGTATTCAGAAACTGTTGAAACAAGCTGTGTGTAACTTTGTGATGTCACAACTTTACAACATTTCACTGTTGTAAGCGTGCTCCATGTGTCCCAGTTTATTTCCGCTTGCAGGGTATTGTGAATGACATCAGCTGACAGGAAGTAAACATGGACCCAAGCTGTTGCCTAGCAACGCAATTCCGTTGAAATGCGCTAAAACGAAGCGTTTCAGACAGATGGTAAATAGAAGCGTATTCAGGGAGACAGTATGAGGGAAATAAAGTTGTTTTTTTTTGTTTGTTTTAACATTACGGCATGTAAAGATGTTCTAGAAGAAACATAAAATACAAGTATGAAGCTGAAAATTAGCATAATATGGGACCTTTAATACTTCAAATAAACAGATAGATACTAACGATTATTTTTCAGACCCTAAACTGTGACTACACTTTTTAGAAAAAACAGGCCTCTTGAAATGTTCTCTATTGTGTTAGTGTGGTGTTCTGACCACAAAACTAGTTTCTCACACTCCCTTAAATATATTATATTAAGAAGTTGAACAACTTGACTTCTCTTTTCTTTTTTCGGTCTCTCCTCTCATCTACTTTCAGATGATTTACTGTCCTGCTCACCACTGTGGAAAATAACCTCTCCTGGTCCATGTTTTTCATTCATATCATTCATGTTTCCTCTTTTATTTTGTTACTCACCTCTCCTCTCGTTTCAGATGACTTCACTTCCTGATTTTGTGTTTTCCCGCCTGTTTTGGACGTCTGACCCCCCCTGATTAGTTTCACCTGTCCCTCATTGGCCCCGGCACTCCCCCGACCTCCTGCTCACCTGTTCTCACTTCCCCCATCAGTCATTCACTACATATACCAGCCCGGTTCCTCTGGGTTTTAATCAGTTTGTTATGTGGTGTTCTGTTGCCTGCTGGACCTTCTGCCTATTTGGCTGAAACTTCAATAAATCACTTAAATGCTGCCTCCTCAACTCTCAGCATTTGGGTCCAATCCCTGTTTGAGTGTTCCCTGCACCATGACAAGTTAGTGTTTTTTTCTTTTTCTACTATTGATTTTATAAAAACTGCTTTCTCCTTGACTTATTCAAAATAAACAGCCCAACATGATAAGCTTTGATGACAATAGGAGGTTTTTTTGCAGACATTATTAATGCAGTAAATCTTTTAAGTCAAGGCTTTTTCACCGCCTCATCATGCACTGAAGTGAAAACTGCAGAGAGTGATTGACAGAACTTTGTTTTAGATGCTGAATTGTGCCTGCATTTACAAAAAAGGGAGACATGAGAACTAATCTTCTCTTGTTAGAGTTAGAGAGGTGGAGCGGTGCCAGCAGAGTCATTTTGTTGGTCACTTTCGGGCGTCTGGTTGGCAGTATATTAATGTGAAGAGGAAGGAAGTCTGGTGTATTTTAACCACCTGCTTTCGGTCACCTGTCTACTTTCATGCCCACAGAGGGACGTTACAGTTCACGAGAACTTCCTTCTATACTGAAAGTAGGAGTGTCTGATGTTACTAATCTACATCTTGTGTACATTCATCACCTTCTTGTCTGTTTTATTGTCACTGAAGCCAAACGGACGAGAGGAGAGGAGAGGAGCAGCTATGAGTTTAACAGCAAGTGGATTTGTTGTCTTCCTTCTCTCTATGCCAGGTAACGTATGAATACATTTAGAGCATTTAGCAGCTTTATGTGGGATAAAGAACATATTCTAAGTAAATCCAGCACTTTTCAAGTCTGTGTCTTTGCTTAAGTGTCTGTTTTCTGTTTCCTGTTTCATTACATATTTAGCACAAGTGTTTTTTTTTCTCACACATCTCTACTTTGTAAGATGATTTGTTGTCCCATTTAAGGAGATATTATTTAAAATAATTAAAAGGAAAAGCAGCAAATCTTAACATTTGTGAAGCTGGAACCAGCCCCGTCAGGGTGATGAGAGAGGAAGTTAAACTGGCCGGAGGGGGGGCTTTAAATGAGAAGAAGAAATGTCTGAAGGAAAGCAGCAAATTTTTGAGTCTACACACATAAAAATGATATCAATGCGTTCGGCCGAGTCTCTTCTCTCTGATGATAATAATATTTTAACCCGATTGGACTCACGGTCAATCGACTAATCATTTCAGCTGCACTTGTGTTGGGTAGCAATAATCAATAACGGTGCGTCACATTTTAGAAGCTCTTCATATGTGTTGTACGCACAAAAAGTATAACTTAAGCTGTCATGTAATTGAAATGGAGTAAAAATACAAGAAAAAGTTAAAGAGCAAGTACCTCAGAATTGAATTGAGTAAATGTACTTAGTTACGTTCCACCACTGTGTACGTGATGTGAGGGCCGAAGACATCTGTTGTTTGAGGTTCTGAGTGTGATTGTGGTTCCTGATGTGTTCTGTGTTACAGTGATACAGGGTCAGAATGACTCCTCTACTGGACTCACGCTGTCTGTCACAGGTAACATGTTCATTTGAATACTTCTATTTACGTTTGAAGAAAATCTAATCTCAAAGGTCCATTTATCTAATGACGCTTGGCTTGAATGTGAACGTTTGGTCATGTGATCCAGAGCCAGAAATTTAGGGGAAGATCGTAACCTCTGTTACTGTTGGTGTAGTTTACTACTAATACTTTATGCAAATCACGGGCGTCAGACGCGACTCTGGAAACTCCCGAGAAACTTTTAAACTAAACGTTGGCGATCCAAAAATAAAGACAGATTCATCAACTGCGTGGATTATTTCACATTTCGGTGAAGTATTTTCGTGAAATAAGAGAAGAAAGTTTCCAAACGAGCCGCCATGTTGGTTCCGGTTTCAAACTTTGGAGCAGCAGCCCACGGAGGGAAAGCTTTCGTCCAATCAAGTGCCGAGTGTGTTGTGTCTAGTGGCAGCCCATCAAGCGTCCAATCTTGGGAAGCGAGTCGATCCTTCGTGATGAAAAACGGCCCTGTGGACACGTACCATCAGACCCGCGGATCCCAGCGAGACTTCAGTTGAGTAGGCGGTCCTTAATGTGGCCCAAACCACCTCTGAATGTGGTCTGAAAGATCCGATCTCAATGCATCTTAGATGCGTTCACACCTGTACTTAAAGCTGTCCACTTGTGTTCGGATCACTGAGGACGTCCATCCATGCATACAGTAGATACTGTGAATGTGTTGGGGATATTTATGTATGAATATAAATTCTATCTCTGTTCCTTCTCCTTCACAGATCCAGGTCTACGGGTGCTGGTCAAATCAATAAAACACCAGGGTTATACCAAGGCAGAGCTGAAGTGTCACAGCAGCAGTGGTCGTCTACATGATCGTCCTTCCTACATCTGGTACAAGAACGGACAGAACATTCAGGCAGAAACATCTTCTCTTTCAGTCTCCTCCGATTCAGCCGACAGCTATTCCTGTGCTCTTAAAGGACGTGAGGATTTCCCCTCTCCGTCAGTGTGAGTTCTCCACGGTTTTCCACAAACACAACGCCATCTGATCTGTACAATCACTAAGTATTTAAAGGGGACGTATCATGAAAACGCACTTTTTCAGTGCTTGTGCTCATACATTCAGGTATCTGGAGTAACTACCAACCCACAAACTGTGAAATAAGACAACCACTCAGTTTTCTCAGAAGCCAATCAGAGCAGACTGAGCTCTTTAAAGAGACAGGCGCTAAAACGGAGTGTTTCATACAGAGAGTGAATACAGGTATATTCAGACACACAGTATGAGAAAAATATAGGGGTGGGAAAAAAAATCAATTCACCTATGTATCGCAATTTTGACAATTTTTTTTACGATTTTGAAATAAATGTTTTAATGCCAGAATCGATATATTTGCTTCATTTGAGTCTATGTGGAGGTAGAAGGAAGTTACCGCTTTTATTGTTGTAGTCTGAGTAGCGTGACGTCATATCCGTTCCGTATCAGTCAACCAAAACAAACCACAGCGAGCCGAAACGAGAAAGTAGAAAACGTCAGAGGGTCAGCGTGGCCGGAGCCGACGCCCGCACCGGCCCCTCCGGAGCCGGAGCCGCGGGGGCCGGAGCCGCTGTCCGTGCTCCACCTTTCTCTGGACAAGAGCGGATCAAGTGTCCCTCTGCTCCACATCCAAAACACTTCATCATCTCCGATGAGACAAACACCATATAGCTAAAACCTTCCACCTTGAAGTTAAATGACAGGTTTAATTCATGAGTTGTGTCTTTTAATATCATGAACACTTGTCTCCTGTGACACACAACATGTTTTAGTTTAGGTGATTTACAGCCCAGAGAAACCATCTTTATTTGGGAAACGAGCTGTCCGTATCTGGACAGCTCTTTTGCCAACACTTCATTCTTTATGAAGGGGGGGGCGTTAGAAATAATAACTTTAGTGGCTGGGCTAACAAGGGGGAGAACGGGAGTGAAGGTGTCATGAATTACTACACCTTTCTCAACCACCTCATTAACCTTAGCCGTGCTATCTAGAAAGATAACGATGGCCCCGTTCATACGGGAGGCCGACTTCACACTATCACATCCCACCACTTCTCCCACCGCTAACCCCGCTTCCTCCACGGAGCACCGCACCGCCGGGACCAGCTTGATGGCGTGACGGCGAGTCAGCCTCTAACACACACCACTAATTAAAGAAAATACTAATAAACATAAACCCAAAGAAATAAAGTTAGAAAAGTAGGAAAAACTCACTCACACTGAATCAGCAACGATTCACAGCTCTCAGCTCCACACTCAGTCCACCATTCTCACAGAGAGAGAGAGAGGGAGAGAGAGAGAGAGAAAAAGACAGACACACAGAGAGAGAGAGAGAGAGAGAGAGAGAGAGAGAGAGAGAGAGAGAGAGAGACAGAGACAGAGACAGAGAGAGAGAGACAGACAGACACAGACACAGAGAGAGAGAGAGACAGAGAGACACAGAGAGAGAGAGAGACATAGAGACACAGAGAGAGAGAGAGAGAGAGATAGAGAGAGAACAAAGGAAGCCCTTTGGTTTTGTCCTTTGGATTTCACAGGTAGGTGTGAATGGGTCATGGGCTACAGTAACCATGGTTACTGAGTCCATGGATGGAGTTTAGGATTCAAGGATCATGTGACAGAGTTCATGTGGTCTCTGCCACCATCAAATAGGTCATGATCTCAGTCTCATTTTCATTCAATCCATCCAATTTTTGATATCTTTTAAACTGCATTGAATCTTTACTTTCTTGTTTTTTAAAGATCTTTGTATCGTCTGCAAAACAATGAAAAGGAATATTATGTTTCATAAAAATGGACCCCAAGGGCAGCATTTACAATGAAAAGAGGATGGGGCCCCATACGGAGTCTTGAGGGACCCCACAGGTAACAACTTAATCTGGACCTCTAATGCTGAATGAATTAAATGTCCGAGGTAAAAGACTTAAAATTGCAAATAGTTCCAGTCATAAAATGTGAAAATAAAGAACAAAAAGTGAAATGTTTCCGGGTTGTGATTCAGTATCTGTGATGCTTCACTGTCCTCTAGTGGGGAAGCTTCAGTGTGGCACATTCATCAGGCTTCATCACTCTGAGTGCTTCCTCCACTGTCTGCTTTAAAGGCTCACTTCACCCAAACTACATAAAGGCATATTTTCTCTCTCACCTCCAGTGGTGCAGAATTGGTTTGCTGCATACTGTTAGGTTTGGTGTTCCTTCAAATGTTAGATGTTATTTTTTAATTTAAATGTAGAATATCTCTGCACACAGTTTATCCAACTCATCCACCTAAACAAGCCAAAGTCATTAAAACTACTTTTTCTAAAAAACATCATTATGTCACCATTGTGTGTCCACAGCAAAGCCTACGAGTCGACTTTATATGTGTGTTACATGTTCATGTTTGGTTTCCTCTAACAGAGTTTCTCACGTGTCAGTGGTCTGCATTTCTCAGCAAACAGCAGCAACCTGACCGCAGAGAAGACACCGACCAAGAAGAACGTTTTCCATCCCCTCTTATCATTATTAATCTACCTTCCATCCTGTTCAGTAAAGCTGCCTCGATAACACGAGTTTCTTATTCTGTTTTTATAAGTTTAAAGTGTATTGTGTATTTCCTGGCATTTGGCTCATCGTGCATATTAATTATCAAAAAAGGAAGTAAATCTAGTCTTTAACAGCCTAATATCTGTCTTCTGCTTATTCACAACTGAGGAAAGACATCATTAAAGACGACGCTCTTCTTCAATGTAAGTAGAAGCAGTTTATTGATGTGACTGTGGCTGTATACCTCCTGTGTACATTATTTTATCTGCTGACATGTTTTATTGTCTCACACACAGAGAGAGACGAGAGGAGCAGCTATGAGTTTAACTGCAGCAGCGAGTGGATTTGCCGTCTTCCTTCTCTCTGTGTCAGGTACTGTACATCTACAGTTACATTCATCACATTCAAAGAGGGGAATCTGGGGAAATGTGGGACTTGTAAAAGAAGGCTGAAGGTCACAGGTGGAAATAAGTAGATCAGAGTTGTGTGAAAGGCAAACTTCCCGGAAACGCTGCAAATATTAATTTTGTGTACAATTGACTTTTTTAAAATAGTTTTTGTTTGTTTTAGTGTCACTTGTAATGGATATTAAGAAGCTCTTTTCTACCAACGTCTTTTGCATAAAGTAGCTGTGTGCTAAACACTCTAACATGCTGTAAACTGAGAATATTGTGGGTTTTATTCATAACTGTTCCCTCTGTTGTTCTAAAGACGACCCTGGTTGAAGAAGAGCCAGCTCATATGTGGCCGAGGATTAGTTTCTACCTGCTGCTACTTTTATCAGTTTTTATTAGTTTTGTGGAGGGATATTGGTCTCACAGTGAAGTCATCACTTACTGTCTCAACTTCTCTTTATTCATCATACATCTGCATCAAACCCTGCTAGTTCCTTCTGCTCTCTCTGACCTCAGTGTGATGTTTCACACTTGAGCAACCCGACCACAAAGTGAACAGAGAGGAAACTAACCAAGAGAAGCTCAGACTCTCTAATAATTAATATAATCCCTCCTCATTTATTATTTATGTTTATTATATACATCTTCGACTCAGTTTCCTGCCTCCATAATGTGCGTACGCATTGGTCACAGCTTCTGTACAGGTGCGCTCATTCTCCCGTCAAGTTTGTTTTTATAGATCACAACTTTTGCGTGGGAAAAGTTGCGTACGCACATTTCAGGCCCTGTTTTGTGCGTACGCAACGGTTATAAATGAGACCCCAGTTAAGTTCTACTTAGATAGATGCAGATAACTGTGGATAATTGATGATCTTCAAGCTTTCCTTTACCTCAAATCATATTGGTTGTATGATCCACTTTGTCTTATTAACTGACTGTTAACAAACTTGTGATTGTGGTTCCTGATGTGCTCTGTGTTACAGTGATACAGGGTCAGGATGATGACTGGGGAGTGACTTACACTTCTACTGAGATCTGTGGCTTAAAGGGATCAACAGTGGAAATACACTGCAGCTACACATACCCATCCAGAGGAAAGGACGGTGATACTAAAGTTCAGAAAACATTCTGGTTTATTAAAGATTATGTGGATCTGAAAACGGACCGGGAGTATTCAGATCGTGTGCAGTATCACTGTAAAAACAAAGTCTGCTCTCTGAGAATCACAGACCTGAGAGAGAGCGACTCAGCTGAGTACAAGTTCAGGTTCATAACAAACCAACCAGGTGGAAGTTATTTTGGCTCACCTGGAGTCTCTCTGTCTGTCACAGGTAACATTTACTTCTGAAGATTTATTCATTTAGTTCCAAGTGTTCAACATCTCATGAAGGTTACTTGAATCTGTTTGGTTATATGTTGACAGTTCAGTCTGAAATGAAGAATTCTGTTTCTTATTCACATATTCAGATCTCCAGGTGCAGGTGAGCAGATCAGAGATCTACCAGTCTGATAACTGGGCAGAGCTGAAGTGTCAGAGCAGCTGTCGTCCACCTGTCAACTACGTCTGGTACAAGACTGGGGAGAAAATTTGGGGACGAACGTCTTCTTCTTATTCAGTCTACGTTTATCCTGCAGAGAGCTTTTCTTGTGCTGTAAGAGGATCTGAGGACTTCCCCTCTCCTTCAGTGTGTGAGTTTACTTACAGTCTTCCACTGATATAACACCATCTGGTGGAGGCTTGTTTGTACTGTACCTTAACTGCATGTAACTCAGTGGTATTTGGTGATTGATTTTGCAGAATTGGATTTAAACTAAATCACTATGAGACTGTAGACATGTTGCTAATTATCTCTTCAGTTTTCACTATACGATTAAACTGCTCATACTGGAAATTTCGCAAAACAATATTTGTCCTCATGTCGTTAAACTGAGTTGTGTCAACGAATTTGTGCCGATCATCATAGAAATTGTCTGATTATCTGTTATTGTGTCTTTAGTTGACATTTTTTTTATACCCCTTTCACACCAATGACCAGGGTTATCTACTTTAATTTCAGATGTAAAACACTTCATGGGTCCAGGTTTTATCTCACATTGTTTTTATTCTGGTCCATCAACAAACACACATCTGTCTGATCAAGTTTCATTGTTGAAGTGATTATGTCAGAAAATACTACAGGAGGAACAATCATGTCTGACATTTTCACTGTTTAATGATTTATTTATGAACTATTGTCCATTTAAATTATGATCCACTGTGAAAACTCATCTTGAAATTAAATGTTAAATGTGTTCATGTTTTCTCCTCCAGATGGTCCAAAGCTTCCCTCAGTGTCAGTGAGTCCCTCTGGTGAGATAGTGGAGGGCAGTTCAGTGACTCTGACCTGTAGCAGTGATGCTAACCCAGCAGCTAAATACACCTGGTACAAGAATGGAAAACGATACCTTCATCCTCTCAGTGAAGAACCACAGCTTGTCTTCAGCTCCATCCAGTCCTCTGACTCTGGAGATTATTTCTGTACAGCTGAGAACGAACTGGGGAAGAGGACAACATCTAAATACATCTCTAGAAATATGAAATGTGAGTAAACACAGCTAATTTAAAAACTAATGACAACATTTCAAATCTTTATTACACATCACATTCACAGTCTGCTGCTGTAGTTCACTGAGCAGTTTAGAAAATGTCTTTTTTATCATACCTTCTTCCATCAGCTCTGTCACAGTTCAGTCACAAAACCACCTCTAAAGTTTCAGATGCTTCCACAAACATTACTCTTTTCAACACATGTTGCACCAAAGAAAGCTATGCTAATTTTTGGCAGTTTATTTCATCTCCTCCAGATGCTCCAAAGACCTCCTCAGTGTCAGTGAGTCTCTCTGGTGAGATAGTGGAGGGCAGTTCAGTGACTCTGACCTGTAGCAGTGATGCTAACCCAGCAGCTAACTACACCTGGTACAAGGAGAACCAAACACTGCTTCAGGGACCAGAAGGCATCTATCATTTCACCTCCATCAGCTCTGAGGACAGAGGGATCTACTACTGCAAGTCTGAGAATCAACATGGAGAGATCATGTCATCGTCTCTATCAGTAGATGTCCAGTGTGAGTAAAAAACAAGCTCACCTGGTGTCCTGGTGACCCGGCAGTAAGGGACATGTGCCATTTAGCCACAGTGTACCTGGTTCACATGTTTACAATGCATACATCATCATCTGATGTGAATGATATGAGTCTCTCTAAATCTCCTCCAGATCCTCCAAAGCTTCCCTCAGTGTCAGTGAGTCTCTCTGGTGAGATAGTGGAGGGCAGTTCAGTGACTCTGACCTGTAGCAGTGATGCTAACCCAGCAGCTAACTACACCTGGTACAAGGAGAATGAAGACTCACCAAAAGCATCAGGACAGATCTTCACCATCACTGACTTCAGAGCTGAACACAGTGGGAATTATTACTGTGAAGCCCAGAACAACAGAGGACGTGATAACAACACCTTACATCTGAGTGTTGTAGCAGGTTAGTTCTCCACATTCACCTGTTTACTGCACCAGAACTGATTCACATGTTAATGTGCAACAACCCATAACTGGTGCAGAGAAGATAAAACTCCCTGTCTGCATTTCCAGTCTGTTTTTCTGTAGCTGTGTTCAGGGAGGAACCTCCATCATGTCAGAGGTTGATGACACTGACTGACTAACAGACACTATCACCTGGCAAAGTGATGAATCAGTCTAATACTAGTGAGGTGAATCACATATCTGTGTATATTTCTAGGGCATCCAACAATGATGATGAATATTATCAGGTCGACTCTGGTGGTCTTGATGCTGATTCCTCTGCTTCTCCTGATTCTGTGGACGAGGTACAACAATAAAAATCCATCACTTCAGTCACCGCTCTTTTATTTTCTTTCTCTAACTTCCTTTAGTTTTAGTGTCATGAATTTCATTATGTCACATTCTGTACTTGTTGTTGGACTCAATCCAGGAAGAAGATAACTCTGAGCTCCACCACTGAACCACATGAACCTGAAGAGATAGAGGTGAGAGAGAGAGAGAGAGAGAGAGAGGTGCTATAGACAGAACTTCTCCTATATCACATTTATAACAACTAAGTGAAGGTGTGAAGTGAATTTATGTTTAAAACACAACTTGCTGAGTAGAAACCAGTGATGCATTTGGCCATAACACAATTTCATCAAATACTTTACTTTAAAACATGATGATAAAATGTAAATATGTGCAGGTTTCATGAATGAAGTCCATTGAGCCTCATGTTGTCGTCTCTCCCCATCAGTTAGACTCTTGTCCTGCGTATGAGAACATCTCAGACGCTGCAGCACAGACAGAAGACAGAGAGGAGCAGGAAGACCTGGTGTGAAGTCCAATCAGGTTAGAGCCTCCTAGTCTGAGCGGAGATCTCCTCCTACCGATCCTCTGGAGATTTAGAAATAAATCAAATGTGTTGGTAGAACGGCGGTGAGAACAAAGTGTAGTGTACATTTAGTCTTTGTCAGTTTTCAGTAGCAGCAGCAGGTAGCAGAACGTTTAGAAGAACGTGGTGTTGGCAGCTTGAACTGAATCATGTCGAGGTGTCAAACATGATTTATTCTTTAGATCAGCTCATAGTCAGGTCCTGTGTGACTTACTGACTCATAACCTACTGCTTAAACTATCTTTCCTGTAGAGTTACTTATATTACACAAGTTGAGGATTAAAGTTATTTTGCAAATGTCATTTTGAAATTGTACATAATAAGTAAGATTTTGAACAGTAAGAAGACTAGCTGTTGGACAACTCTGTAGTTGGAAACATTAGTGTACGGAAATATTTAGATTTCAGCTTTTCTCTTCATTTTTCAGAATATCATTTTATTCACCAGCTATTAAAGGTTCCATATCGTGCTCATTTTCAGGTTCATACTTGTATTTTGTGTTTCTACTAGAGCATGTTTACATGCTGTAATGTTAAAAAAAAAACATTATTTTCCTCATACTGTCTGTCTGAATATACCTGTATTTATCTTCTGTCTGAAACGCTCCGTTTTAGTGCATTGTAACGGAATTGCAGCGGAATTACGTTGCTAGGCAACAGCTTGGGTCCATGTTTACTTCCTGTCGGCTGATGTTATTTACATACACTGCAACAGGAAATAAGCTGGGACACCTTTAGAATGTTTATGTTTAAAACCATGTAATAATCTATATATTGTATATTTGCTACATCACAAATGGACAGAAATCCTAACGGCTTGTTTCAAACGCACAGTTTCTGAATACGGGCTGTGTGTGTTTCTCCGTATATTGAGCGTTTTGATAGTTTAACAGTATGTATGAAGCACTTAAACCTGCTTTATAATATAAAAGACATGAAAATCTCACTTTTTACAATATGGGACCTTTAAGACAAATAAAGTTATTCTGCTTTGGATTATTTCTCACATCCTCACTTTGTGTCACTATAAGGAGGAAATTAAATGTTGCTGATCTGAAGATGCACGGACACAGTTTTTACTGGAGAGGACCTTAACTCACATTAGAGCTATAAACCTCCATTCGGTTTGTTTAACATGTTTCAGGGTCATTCATCGCAGCAGAGTAGGTCGAGGTTCACTCACTGTGAAGCCTTTTCACAATAAAAGTCCATTAGTGATAGCTTGAGCCACATGTGAGCCTTTGTTCAACTAAAACAAGTTGTTTTAAAGAGCGTGTTGCTGTTGCAATATGTCAAAGATGCTGGTCACCAATGTGAACTATTAAGGTCAAGGTCAAATTCATTTCTAGAGGACATTTCAAACAACCACGGTGCATCTCAGGATCAAAATACCAAATACACAAATATAAAAGTAGATAAAAAATAGAGAAAACATGGTCATTAAAGAATTGAGGCAAAATATAAAATGAAGTCAAGGTGTCAGGCTCAACTTGAATTGAATGCCAATGAGAAGAGGTGATCTTTAGCAGAGACTTCAAAGTTTCTAGGGTCTGAGCTCTAACTGGAGTATGATGATGCAAAAGTTCTGCTAGGTGAGGCGGCGCCAGCCCATTTAAAACCTTAAAAACAAGCATTAAAATCTTAAAGCCTACGAGTCGACTCCTTCACGTGTGTTACATGTTCATGTTTGGTTTCCACTAACAGACGTGTGAGTTTCTCACGTCTCAGTGTTCTGCATTTCTCAGCAAACAGCAGCAACCTGACCGCAGAGAGAACAAAGAAGAGACCAACCAAGAAATAAAATATATCGTTTACCATCCCCTCTTATCAATAATAATCTTCCTTCCATCCTGTTCAGTAAAGCTGCCTCGATAACACTAGTTTCTTATTCTGTTTTTTATAAGTTTAAAGTTTATTGTGTATTTCCTGGCATTTGGCTCATCGTGCATATTAATTATCAAAAGAGGAAGGAAATCTAGTCTTTAACAGCCTGATATCCGTCTTCTGCTTATTCACAACTGAGGAAAGACATCTTTAAAGACGACGCTCTTCTTCAATGTAAGTAGAAGCAGTTTATTGATGTGACTGATGCTGTATACCTCCTGTGTACATTTTTTATCTGCTGACATGTTTTATTGTCTCACACAGAGAGAGACGAGAGGAGCAGCTATGAGTTTAACTGCAGCAGCAGTGAGTGGATTTGCCGTCTTCCTTCTCTCTGTGTCAGGTACTGTACATCTACAGTTACATTCATCACATTCAAAGAGGGGAATCTGGGGAAATGTGGGACTTGTAAAAGAAGGCTGAAGGTCACAGGTGGAAATAAGTAGATCAGAGTTGTGTGAAAGAAAAACTTCCCTGAAACGCTGCTAATATTAATTTTTTGTACAATTGAGCTTTTTTAAAATAGTTTTTGTTTATTTTTATGTCACTTGTAATGGATGTTAAGAAGTGTGATGTTTCCATGCTCTGTGCTGATAGCAGTTATCCACTTTTATCTTGTCTTTATATCATAGCTGCTCTAAACAGTTTCCCACACCTCAGTGTTCTGCTTTTATTCTTAGTTTTCACACTTTAGCAACCCGACCACAAAGTGAACAGAGAGGAAACTAACCAAGAGAAGCTCAGACTCTCTAATAATTAATATAATCCCTCATCATTTATTATTTATGTTAATTAATATACATCTTCCACTCTTCCTTTGTACTGACTGTTTATAACTGAGTAAAGTTGTGTTTGGACTTCTCTATGCCTGTGTTCCCTCTGGAAATAATGTCTAATTAATTAATTAAATTTAATAGGAGTTAGAAAGTGTTATTTTATGTAATACTGCACTTCTGCTATATCCCAGAAAAGTGTGTAAAATGTCTATAAGATGCACTTTTCAGGCACTTTGTTGACATCTTTTTTTTAACGAATGGACCGAAGTTAAAACATCCAGAAGTAACACACCGTCCTGTGTCCCATCAATGATAAATTATGATAAATAACTGATGAATTTCTATTTTCTAGTTCAGTTCTACTTAGATAGATGCATGATGAGGAACCTTTTTATGACAATGACTGCAGATAATTGATCTGATAATTGAGGATCTTATTGGTTGTATGATTGATTCTGATTGTGGTTCCTGATGTGCTCTGTGTTACAGTGATACAGGGTCAGGATGATGACTGGGGAGTGACTTACACTTCTACTGAGATCTGTGGCTTAAAAGGATCAACAGTAGAAATACGCTGCAGCTACACACACCCATCCAGAATAAATAACCTTGATACTAGAGTTCAGAAAACATTCTGGTTTACTAAAAAGAAAGATGGTGAATCTGTGGATGTAGAAACAGACCTGGAGTATTCAGATCGTGTGCAGTATCGCTGTGAAAACAACGACTGCTCTCTGAGAATCACAGACCTGAGAGAGAGCGACTCAGCTGAGTACAAGTTCATGTTCATAACTAACCAACCAGGTGGGAATTATTTTGGTTCACCTGGAGTCTCTCTGTCTGTCACAGGTAACATTTCCTTCTGAATATTTATTAATTTACTTCCAAGTGTTCAACATCTTATGATGGTTACTTGAATCTGTTTGGTTAAATGTTGTCAGTTCAGTCTGAAATGAAGACTTCTGTTTCTTATTCACATATTCAGATCTCCAGGTGCAGGTGAGCAGATCAGAGGTCCGCGGGTCTAATACCTGGGCAGAGCTGAAGTGTCAGAGCAGCTGTCGTCCACCTGTCGACTACGTCTGGTACAAGAATGGGAAGAAAAGGAAGGAAGAAACATCTTATTCTTATTCAGTCTACGTTCATCCTGCAGACAGCTTTTCATGTGCTGTAAGAGGATCTGAGGACTTCCCCTCTCCTTCAGTGTGTGAGTTTACTTACAGTCTTCCACTGATATAACACCATCTGGTGGAGGCTTGTTTGTACTGTACCTTAACTGCATGTAACTCAGTGGTATTTGGTGATTGATTGTGCAGAATATGATAAAAACTAAATCACTATGAGACTGTAGACATGTTGCTAATTATCTCTTCAGTCTTAAAATTAAAACAACTCAAACTGGAAATTTAGCAAAACAAGATTTATCATCATGTCGTTAGACTGACAGATGTTTCAAATAATTTATGCCGATATTCATCATCTGTTATTGTATCTTTATTTGATACTTTTCTTAGTTAGATATTCTGCAATCTTGACCCTTAATTTCAGATGTAAAACACTTCATGGGTCCAGGTTTTATCTCACATTGTTTTTATTCTGGTCCATCAACAAACACATGTGTGAAAAGAAATCAGATGTTTTCTAAGTTTCCAAGAATTAAAACATGTGTCTGATCAGGTTTCATTGTGGAAGTGATGATGTCAGAAAATACTACAGGAGGAACAATCATGTCTGACATTTTCACTGTTTAATGATTTATTTATGAACTATTGTCCATTTAAATTATGATCCACTGTGAAAACTCATCTTGGAATGAAACGTTATATGTGTTCATGTTTTCTCCTCCAGATGCTCCAAAGCTTCCCTCAGTGTCAGTGAGTCTCTCTGGTGAGATAGTGGAGGGCAGTTCAGTGACTCTGACCTGTAGCAGTGATGCTAACCCAGCAGCTAGATACACCTGGTACAAGGAGAATGGAAATCTTCCTCCTCTCAGTGAAGAAACACAGCAGCTTGTCTTCAGCTCCATCCAGTCCTCAGACTCTGGACGGTATGGCTGTTTAGCTGTGAACGAACTGGGGAGGAAATCTAAATACATCTCTATTAACGTGAAATGTGAGTAAAACACAGATAATTTAAAAAGCTTCATGCAACTAATGACATAAAGTGAAAACATAAAGGAGATATAAAGTATATGGATTTCTTAGCTTGTGTGGAGTGATGGTCTTGATTGACTATCGATAAGCAGAGTTGGGTCGATGAAGTTATTGATATTACATTACTGGTCAGCCCAGTATTTACAACACATTTTAAACAACTTTACTAATCATACCTGCTTTCTTCAGTTCTGCCACAGTTCAGTCACAAAACCTCCTGTAAAGTTTCAGATGCTCCACACACACAACTATGACTCAGCACCAAAGATCCTCATTTTCTTTCATTTATTTCATCTCCTCCAGATGCTCCAAAGACCTCCTCAGTGTCAGTGAGTCCCTCTGGTGAGATAGTGGAGGGCAGTTCAGTGAATCTGACCTGTAGCAGTGATGCTAACCCAGCAGCTAAATACACCTGGTACAAGAATGGAAATACAGACCTTCCTCCTCTCAGTAAAGAACCACAGCTTGTCTTCAGCTCCATCCAGTCCTCTGACTCTGGACAGTATGACTGTACAGCTGAGAACAAGCTGGGGAAGAGGACAACATCTAAATACATCTCTGGAAATATTAAATGTGAGTAAAACGCAGCTAATTTAAAAACTAATGACAACATTTCAAATCTTTATTACACATCACATTTACAGTCTGCTGCTGTAGTTCACTGAGCAGTTTAGAAAATGTCTTTTTTATTATACCTTCTTCCATCAGCTCTGTCACAGTTCAGTCACAAAACCACCTCTAAAGTTTCAGATGCTTCCACAAACATTACTCTTTTCAACACATGTTGCACCAAAGAGAGCTATGCAAAATTTTTGGCAGTTTATTTCATCTCCTCCAGATGCTCCAAAGCTTCTCTCAGTGTCAGTGAGTCTCTCTGGTGAGATAGTGGAGGGCAGTTCAGTGACTCTGACCTGTAGCAGTGATGCTAACCCAGCAGCTAACTACACCTGGTACAAGGAGAACCAAACACTGCTTCAGGGACCAGAAGGCATCTATCATTTCACCTCCATCAGCTCTGAGGACAGAGGGATCTACTACTGCAAGTCTGAGAATCAGCATGGAGAGATCATGTCATCGTCTCTATCAGTAGATGTCCAGTGTGAGTACAAAACAAGCTCATCTGGTGTCCTGGTGACCCGGCAGTAAGGGACATGTGTCATTTAGCCACAGTGTACCTGGTTCACATGTTTACAATGCATACATCATCATCTGATGTGAATGATATGAGTCTCTCTAAATCTCCTCCAGATGCTCCAAAGCTTCCCTCAGTGTCAGTGAGTTTCTCTGGTGAGATAGAGGAGGGCAGTTCAGTGACTCTGACCTGTAGCAGTGATGCTAACCCAGCAGCTAACTACACCTGGTACAAGGAGAATGAAGACTCACCAAAAGCATCAGGACAGATCTTCACCATCACTGACTTCAGAGCTGAACACAGTGGGAATTATTACTGTGAAGCCCAGAACAACAGAGGACGTGATAACAACACCTTACATCTGAGTGTTGTAGCAGGTTAGTTCTCCACATTCACCTGTTTACTGCACCAGAACTGATTCAATTGTTAATATGCAACAACCCATAACTGGTGCAGAGAAGATGAAACTCCCTGTCTGCATTTCCAGACTGTTTTTCTGTAGCTGTGTTCAGGGAGGAACCTCCATCATGTCAGAGGTTGATGACACTGACTGACTAACAGACACTATCACCTGGCAAAGTGATGAATCAGTCTAATACTAGTGAGGTGAATCACATATCTGTGTATATTTCTAGGGCATCCAACAATGATGATGATTATTATCAGGTCGACTCTGGTGGTCTTGATGCTGATTCCTCTGCTTCTCCTGATTCTGTGGACGAGGTACAACAATAAAAATCCATCAGTTCAGTCAGCGCTCTTTTATTTTCTTTTTCTTTAACTTCCATTAGTTTTAGTGTCATGAATTTCATTATGTCACATTCTGTACTTGTTGTTGGACTCAATCCAGGAAGAAGATAACTCTGAGCTCCACCACTGAACCACATGAACCTGAAGAGATAGAGGTGAGAGAGAGAGAGAGAGAGAGAGAGGTGCTATAGACAGAACTTCTCCTATATCACATTTATAACAACTAAGTGAAGGTGTGAAGTGAATTTATGTTTAAAATACAATACTTGAGTAGAAACCAGTAATGCATTTGGCCATAACACAATTTCATCAAATACTTTACTTTAAAACATGATGATAAAATGTTAATATATGCAGGTTTCATGAATGAAGTCCATTGAGCCTCATGTTGTCGTCTCTCCCCATCAGTTAGACTCTTGTCCTGCGTATGAGAACATCTCAGACGCTGCAGCACAGACAGAAGACAGAGAGGAGCAGGAAGACCTGGTGTGAAGTCCAATCAGGTTAGAGCCTCCTAGTCTGAGCGGAGATCTCCTCCTACCGATCCTCTGGAGATTTAGAAATAAATCAAATGTGTTGGTAGAACGGCGGTGAGAACAAAGTGTAGTGTACATTTAGTCTTTGTCAGTTTTCAGTAGCAGCAGCAGGTAGCAGAACGTTTAGAAGAACGTGGTGTTGGCAGCTTGAACTGAATCATGTCGAGGTGTCAAACATGATTTATTCTTTAGATCAGCTCATAGTCAGGTCCTGTTTGACTTACTGACTCATATCTTACTGCTTAAACTATCTTTCCTGTAGAGTTACTTATATTACACAAGTTGAGGGTTAAAGTTGTTATAATGTCATTTTGAAATTGTACATAATAAGTAAGATTTTGTACAGTAAGAAGACTAGCTGTTGGACAACTCTGTAGTTGGAAACATTAGTGTACGGAAATATTTAGATTTCAGCTTTTCTCTTCATTTCTCAGAATATCATTTTATTCACCAGCTATTAAAGGTTCCATATCGTGTTCATTTTCAGGTTCATACTTGTATTTTGTGTTTCTACTAGAACATGTTACATGCTGTAATGTTAAAAAAAAAAACTTTATTTTCCTCATACTGTCTGTCTGAATATACCTGTATTTATCCTCTGTCTGAAACGCTCCGTTTTAGTGCATTTCAACGGAATTGCAGCGGAATTACGTTGCTAGGCAACAGCTTGGGTCCATGTTTACTTCCTGTCGGCTGATGTTATTTACATCCACTGCAAGAGGAAATAAACTGGGACACATTTAGAATGTTTATGTTTAAAACCATGTAAAAATCTATGTATTGTATATTTGTGACATCACAAATGGACAGAAATCCTAACGGCTTGTTTCAAACGCACAGTTTCTGAATACGGGCTGTGTGTGTTTCTCTGTATATTGAGCGTTTTGATAGTTTAACAGTATTTATGAAGCACTTACACCTGCTTTATAATATAAAAGACATGAAAATCTCACTTTTTACAATATGGGACCTTTAAGACAAATAAAGTTATTCTGCTTTGGATTATTTCTCACATCCTCACTTTGTGTCACTATGAGGAGGAAATGAAATGTTGCTGATCTGAAGATGCACGAACACAGTTTTTACTGGAGAGGACCTTAACTCACATTAGAGCTATAAACCTCCGTTCGGTTTGTCTAACATGTTTCAGGGTCATTCATCGCAGCAGAGTAGGTCGAGGTTCACTCACTGTGAAGCCTTTTCACAATAAAAGTCCATTAGTGATAGCTTGAGCCACATGTGAGCCTTTGTTCAACTAAAACAAGTTGTTTTAAAGAGCGTGTTGCTGTTGCAATATGTCAAAGATGCTGGTCACCAATGTGAACTATTAAGGTCAAGGTCAAATTCATTTCTAGAGGACATTTAAAACAACCACGGTGCATCTCAGAGTTCAACACCAAAGTGCTGGACAGGAGCAAAATACCAAATACACAAATATAAAACTAAATAAAAAAAAAAGAGAAAACATGGGTAATTAAAGAATTGAGGCACAATATAAAATGAAGTCAAGGTGTCAGGCTCAACTTGAATTGAATGCCAATGAGAAGAGGTGATCTTTAGCAGAGACTTCAAAGTTTCTAGGGTCTGAGCTCTAACTGGAGTATGATGATGCAAAAGTTCTGCTAGGTGAGGCGGCACCAGCCCATTTAAAACCTTAAAAACAAGCATTAAAATCTTAAAGCCTACGAGTCGACTCCATCACGTGTGTTACATGTTCATGTTTGGTTTCCACTAACAGACGTGTGAGTTTCTCACGTCTCAGTGTTCTGCATTTCTCAGCAAATAGCAGCAACCTGACCGCAGAGAGAACAAAGAAGAGACCAACCAAGAAATAAAATATATCGTTTACCATCCCCTCTTATAATTAATAATCTGCCTTCCATCCTGTTCAGTAAAGCTGCCTCGATAACACTAGTTTCTTATTCTGTTTTTTATAAGTTTAAAGCTTATTGTGTATTTCCTGGCATTTGGTTCATCATGCATATTAATTATCAAAAGAGGAAGTAAATCTAGTCTTTAACAGCCTGATATCCGTCTTCTGCTTATTCACAACTGAGGAAAGACATCATTAAAGTCGACGCTCTTCTTCAATGTAAGTAGAAGCAGTTTATTGATGTGACTGATGCTGTATACCTCCTGTGTACATTATTTTATCTGCTGACATGTTTTATTGTCTCACACACAGAGAGAGACGAGAGGAGCAGCTATGAGTTTAACTGCAGCAGCGAGTGGATTTGCCGTCTTCCTTCTCTCTGTGTCAGGTACTGTACATCTACAGTTACATTCATCACATTCAAAGAGGGGAATCTGGGGAAATGTGGGACTTGTAAAAGAAGGCTGAAGGTCACAGGTGGAAATAAGTAGATCAGAGTTGTGTGAAAGAAAAACTTCCCTGAAACGCTGCAAATATTAATTTTGAGCTTTTTTAAAATAGTTTTTGTTTGTTTTAGTGTCACTTGTAATGGATATTAAGAAGCTCTTTTCTGTCAACGTCTTTTGCATAAAGTAGCTGTGTGCTAAACACTCTGACATGCTGTAAACTGAGAATATTGTGGGTTTTATTCATAACTGTTCCCTCTGTTGTTCTAAAGACGACCCTGGTTGAAGAAGAGCCAGCTCATATGTGGCCGAGGATTAGTTTCTACCTGCAGCTACTTTTATCAGTTTTTATTAGTTTTGTGGAGGGATATTGGTCTCACAGTGAAGTCATCACTTACTGCCTCAACTTCTATTTATTCATCATACATCTGCACCAAACCCTGCTAGTTCCTTCTGCTCTCTCTGACCTCAGTGTGATGTTTCCATGCTCTGTGCTGATAGCAGTCATCCACTTTTATCTTGTCTTTATATCAAAGCTGCTCTAAACAGTTTCCCACACCTCAGTGTTCTGCTTTTATTCTTAGTTTTCACACCTAAGTTCAAGTGTCAAGTTTTTTTGTCATATGCATTTAAAAGTACAGTGAAATGCATTTAACCCTGGCTCTCTCTCAGCCCTTAAAATCTATCAATAGTACACTAGATAAATACCACAATAATAAGACAATACCTGAGAATAACAATTATAAAACAACTTAAAAACCATAAAAAAAACATCCATAACTAGAATGGCACTCGGAGAGCTCAGACCTCCGCCAAGCTGCCCGAGTACGATTGCCCCCCCCCTCTCCGTTCAGCTTGCATCATCCACGTGTATTTGTGTTTATGTTGAGATCAGCTGTACATAGCAGCGCATCATAAAACACTTCATTCAAACTCGAAACAAAATAAAACATTAGTTACACTGCACATGTCCCAAAGCCTGTGGTGTTAATGCACAGGCTGAGCGGAGTTATTAATTTAGTCATTAGTAATGAGCCCCATCACTGTTGTATCATCTGCACATTTCACAATGCTGTTTGTGTGATGTTTAGCCACACAGTTATATGTGTACAGACTATACAGTGAGGGACTGAGACGGCAACATTGTGGAGCACCGGTATTCACAACTGTGGTAGATGAGTATCTGTGTCCAACTCTTACTGTCTGGAGTCGGCCTGTCAGAAAATCTTGTACCCGCCTGCAGATGGAAGTGCAGAGGCCGAGGTCTGTCAGCTTAGATACTAGAATAGATGGTATGATTGTATTAAATGCACTGCTGTAATCAAACAAACAGCATTCTGACATATGTGTTTTTACACTCCAGATGTTTTATATAAAGTCAGTGATACGGCATCATCCACAGCTCTGTTAGCTAACTAAAGCAACCTGACCACAAAGTGAACAGAGAGGAAACTAACCAAGAAAAGCATTAATATTATCCCTCATCATTCATTACTTATGTATATTAATATAATATTAATATTCCACTCTTCCTTTGTACTGACAAGTGTGTAAAATGTCTATAAAATGCACTTTTCAGGCACTTTGTTGACATTTTTTTTTTTACGAATGGACCGAAGTTTAAACATCCAGAAGTAACACACAGTCCTGTGTCCCAACAATGATAAATTATGATAAACTGATAAATTTCTATATTCTAGGTCAGTTCTACCTAGATAGATGCATGATGAGGAACCTTTTTCTGACAATGACTGCAGATAATTGATCTGATAATTGATGATCTTCAAGCTTTCCTTTACCTCAAATCATATTGGTTGTGTGATCCACTTTGTTTTATTAACTGACTGTTAACAAACTTGTGATTGTGGTTCCTGATGTGCTCTGTGTTACAGTGATACAGGGTCAGGATGATGACTGGGGAGTGACTTACACTTCTACTGAGATCTGTGCCTCAAAAGGATCAACAGTAGAAATACACTGCAGCTACACATACCCATCCAGAGGAAAGGACGGTGATACTAGAGTTCAGAAAACTTTCTGGTTTACTAAAAAGAAAGGTGATGAATTTGTGGATCTGACAACGGACCGGGAGTATTCAGATCGTGTGCAGTATCTCTGTGAAAACAACGTCTGCTCTCTGAGAATCACAGACCTGAGAGAGAGCGACTCAGCTGAGTACAAGTTCAGGCTCTTAACAAACCAACCAGATGTGAGTTTAACTGGTTCACCTGGAGTCTCTCTGTCTGTCACAGGTAACATTTCCTTCTGAAGATTTATTCATTTAGTTCCAAGTGTTCAACATCTCATGAAGGTTACTTGAATCTGTTTGGTTATATGTTGACAGTTCAGTCTGAAATGAAGACTTTTGTTTCTTATTCACATATTCAGATCTCCAGGTGCAGGTGAGCAGATCAGAGGTCCGCGGGTCTTATAACTGGGCAAAGCTGAAGTGTCAGAGCAGCTGTCGTCCACCTGTCAACTACGTCTGGTACAAGAATGGGGAGGAAATGAAGGAAGAAACATCTTCTTCTTATTCAGTCTACGTCTATCCTGCAGAAAACTTTTCTTGTGCTGTAAGAGGATCTGAGGACTTCCCCTCTCCTTCAGTGTGTGAGTTTACTTACAGTCTTCCACAGATATAACACCATCTGGTGGAGGCTTGTTTGTACTGTACCTTAACTGCATGTAACTCAGTGGTATTTGGTGATTGATTGTGCAGAATTGGATAAAAACTAAATCACTATGAGACTGTAGACATGTTGCTAATTATCTCTTCAGTCTTAAAATTAAAGAAGCTCAAACTGGAGATTTAGCAAAACAAGATTTGTCATTATGTCTTTAGACTGAGAGATGGTTCAACGAATTTGTGCCGATATTCATCATCTGTTATTGTATCTTTAGTTGACACTTTTCTTAGTTAGATATTCTGCAATCTTGAGTCTTAATTTCAGATGTAAAACACTTCATAGGTCCAGGTTTTATCTCACATTGTTTTTATTCTGGTCCATCAACAAACACACAAGTGAAAAGAAATAAGATGTTTTCCAAGTTTTCAAGAATTAAAACATCTGTAAAGAATCTTTTTTTGTAAGGAAAATGATGAATGAAACCTCTTAAAGGACATGAAGACTACCACGCTCCTTCAGTGTGTGTTTACTCCACTGCATCAGTAAAACTAGTATCCAAGGTAACAGGACGCCATGTAGTTTGTAGTACAGGAAATCAAGCTCCACCACCCACTTGGTGTTTGTATGAACTATTATCCATTTAAATTATGTTCCACTGTGAAAACTCATCTTGAAATTATATGTTAAATGTGTTCATGTTTTCTCCTCCAGATGCTCCAAAGCTTCCCTCAGTGTCAGTGAGTCCCTCTGGTGAGATAGTGGAGGGCAGTTCAGTGACTCTGACCTGTAGCAGTGATGCTAACCCAGCAGCTAGATACGTCCGGGACAGGAAGAATGGAAATCTTCCTCCTCCCAGTGAAGAACCACAGCAGTTTGTCTTCAGCTCCATCCTGTCCTCAGACTCTGGACAGTATGGCTGTTTAGCTGTCAACGTACTGGGGAGGAAATCTGGATACATCTCTATTAATGTGAAATGTGAGTAAAACACAGCTAATTTAAAAAGCTTCATGCAACTAATGACATAAAGTGAAAACATAAAGGAGATATAAAGTATATGTATTTCTTAGCTTGTGTGGAGTGATGGTCTTGATTGACTATCGATAAGCAGAGTTGGGTCGATGAAGTTATTGATATTACATTGCTGGTCAGCCAAGTATTTACAACACATTTTAAACAACTTTACTAATCATACCTGCTTTCTTCAGTTCTGCCACAGTTCAGTCACAAAACCTCCTGTAAAGTTTCAGATGCTCCACACACACAACTATGACTCAGCACCAAAGGTCCTCATTTTCTTTCACTTATTTCATCTCCTGCAGATGCTCCAAAGACCTCCTCAGTGTCAGTGAGTCCCTCTGGTGAGATAGTTGAGGGCAGTTCAGTGACTCTGACCTGTAGCAGTGATGCTAACCCAGCAGCTAAATACACCTGGTACAAGGAGAACCAAACACTGCTTCAAGGACCAGAAGGCATCTATCATTTCACCTCCATCAGCTCTGAGGACAGAGGGATCTACTACTGCAAGTCTGAGAATCAACATGGAGAGATCACGTCTTCACCTCAATTTATAGATGTCCAGTGTGAGTCACATGCTTAACAAGGCTTATTGTATTCCTTGTGATGCAAAAGTCTGTCTATATCATGCATGCTAATATAAATATCTATTTCATCTCCTCCAGATGCTCCAAAGCTTCCCTCAGTGTCAGTGAGTCCCTCTGGTGAGATAGTGGAGGGCAGTTCAGTGAATCTGACCTGTAGCAGTGATGCTAACCCAGCAGCTAACTACACCTGGTACAAGGAGAATGAAGACTCACCAAAAGCATCAGGACAGATCTTCACCATCACTGACTTCAGAGTTGAACGCAGTGGGAATTATTACTGTGAAGCCCAGAACAACAGAGGACGTCGTAACAACACCTTACATCTGAGTGTTGTAGCAGGTTCAGGTTAGTTCTCCACATTCACCTGTTTACTGCACCAGAACTGATTCACATGTTAATATGCAACAACCCAAAACTGGTGCAGAGAAGATAAAACTCCCTGTCTGCATTTCCAGTCTGTTTTTCTGTAGCTGTGTTCAGGGAGGAACCTCCATCATGTCAGAGGTTGATGACACTGACTGACTAACAGACACTATCACCTGGCAAAGTGATGAATCAGTCTAATACTAGTGAGGTGAATCACATATCTGTGTATATTTCTAGGGCATCCAACAATGATGATGATTATTATCAGGTCGACTCTGGTGGTCTTGATGCTGATTCCTCTGCTTCTCCTGATTCTGTGGACGAGGTACAACAATAAAAATCCATCAGTTCAGTCACCGCTCTTTTATTTTCTTTCTCTAACTTCCTTTAGTTTTAGTGTCATGAATTTCATTATGTCACATTCTGTACTTGTTGTTGGACTCAATCCAGGAAGAAGATAACTCTGAGCTCCACCACTGAACCACATGAACCTGAAGAGATAGAGGTGAGAGAGAGAGAGAGAGAGAGAGGTGCTATAGGCAGAACTTCTCCTATATCACATTTATAACAACTAAGTGAAGGTGTGAAGTGAATTTATGTTTAAAACACAACTTGCTGAGTAGAAACCAGTGATGCATTTGGCCATAACACAATTTCATCAAATACTTTACTTTAAAACATGATGATAAAATGTTAATATATGCAGGTTTCATGAATGAAGTCCATTGAGCCTCATGTTGTCGTCTCTCCCCATCAGTTAGACTCTTGTCCTGCGTATGAGAACATCTCAGACGCTGCAGCACAGACAGAAGACAGAGAGGAGCAGGAAGACCTGGTGTGAAGTCCAATCAGGTTAGAGCCTCCTAGTCTGAGCGGAGATCTCCTCCTACCGATCCTCTGGAGATTTAGAAATAAATCAAATGTGTTGGTAGAACGGCGGTGAGAACAAAGTGTAGTGTACATTTAGTCTTTGTCAGTTTTCAGTAGCAGCAGCAGGTAGCAGAACGTTCAGAAGAACGTGGTGTTGGCAGCTTGAACTGAATCATGTCGAGGTGTCAAACATGATTTATTCTTTAGATCAGCTCATAGTCAGGTCCTGTGTGACTTACTGACTCATAACTTACTGCTTAAACTATGTCAGCTTATCTTTCCTGTGGAGTTACTTATATTACACAAGTTTAGTGTTAAAGTTGTTATAATGTCATTTTGAAATTGTACATAATAAGTAAGATTTTGTACAGTTAGAAGAGTAGCTGTTGGACAACTCTGTAGTTGGAAACATTAGTGTACGGAAATATTTAGATTTCAGCTTTTCTGTTCATTTTTCAGAATATCATTTTATTCACCAGCTATTAAAGGTTCCATATCGTGCTCATTTTCAGGTTCATACTTGTATTTTGTGTTTCTACTAGAACATGTTTACATGCTGTAATGTTAAAAAAAAAACTTTATTTCCCTCATACTGTCTGTCTGAATATACCTGTATTTATCCTCTGTCTGAAACACTCCGTTTTAGTGCATTGTAACGGAATTGCAACGGAATTACGTTGCTAGGCAACAGCTTGGGTCCATGTTTACTTCCTGTCGGCTGATGTTATTTACATTCACTGCAACAGGAAATAAGCTGGGACACATTTAGAATGTTTATGTTTAAAACCGTGTAATAATCTATATATTGTATATTTGTGACATCACAAATGGACAGAAATCCTAACGGCTTGTTTCAAACGGGCTGTGTGTGTTTCTCTGTATATTGAGCATTTTGATAGTTTAACAGTATTAATGAAGCACTTAAACCTGCTTTATAATATAAAAGACATGAAAATCTCACTTTTTACAATATGGGACCTTTAAGACAAATAAAGTTAATCTGCTTTGGATTATTTCTCACATCCTCACTTTGTGTCACTATGAGGAGGAAATGAAATGTTGCTGATCTGAAGATGCACGGACACAGTTTTTACTGCAGAGGACCTTAACTCACATTAGAGCTATAAACCTCCATTCGGTTTGTTTAACATGTTTCAGGGTCATTCATCGCAGCAGAGTAGGTCGAGGTTCACTCACTGTGAAGCCTTTTCACAATAAAAGTCCATTAGTGATAGCTTGAGCCACATGTGAGCCTTTGTTCAACTAAAACAAGTTGTTTTAAAGAGCGTGTTGCTGTTGCAATATGTCAAAGATGCTGGTCACCAATGTAAACTATTAAGGTCAAGGTCAAATTCATTTGTAGAGGACATTTAAAAACAACCACGGTGCATCTCAGAGTTCAACACCAAAGTGCTGGACAGGAGCAAAATACCAAATACACAAATATAAAAGTAAATACAAAATAGAGGAAACATGATAATTAAAGAATTGAGGCACAATATAAAATGAAGTCAAGGTGTCAGGCTCAACTTGAATTGAATGCCAATGAGAAGAGGTGATCTTTAGCAGAGACTTCAAAGTTTCTAGGGTCTGAGCTCTAACTGGAGTATGATGATGCAAAAGTTCTGCTAGGTGAGGCGGCGCCAGCCCATTTAAAACCTTAAAAACAAGCATTAAAATCTTAAAGCCTACGAGTCGACTCCATCACGTGTTACATGTTCATGTTTGGTTTCCACTAACAGACGTGTGAGTTTCTCACGTCTCAGTGTTCTGCATTTCTCAGCAAACAGCAGCAACCTGACCGCAGAGAGAACAGAGAAGAGACCAACCAAGAAATAAAATATATCGTTTACCATCCCCTCTTATAATTAATAATCTGCCTTCCATCCTGTTCAGTAAAGCTGCCTCGATAACACTAGTTTCTTATTCTGTTTTTATAAGTTTAAAGTTTATTGTGTATTTCCTGGCATTTGGCTCATCGTGCATATTAATTATCAAAAGAGGAAGGAAATCTAGTCTTTAACAGCCTGATATCCGTCTTCTGCTTATTCACAACTGAGGAAAGACATCATTAAAGACTACGCTCTTCTTCAATGTAAGTAGAAGCAGTTTATTGATGTGACTGATGCTGTATACCTCCTGTGTACATTATTTTATCTGCTGACATGTTTTATTGTCTCTCACACAGAGAGAGACGAGAGGACCAGCTATGAGTTTAACTGCAGCAGCAGCGAGTGGATTTGCCGTCTTCCTTCTCTCTGTGTCAGGTACTGTACATCTACAGTTACATTCATCACATTCAAAGAGGGCAATCCGGGGAAATGTGGGACTTGTAAAAGAAGGCTGAAGGTCACAGGTGGAAATAAGTAGATCAGAGTTGTGTGAAAGATAAATTTCCCTGAAACACTGCAAATATTAATTTTGTGTATAATTGAGCTTTTTTAAAATAGTTTTTGTTTGTTTTTATGTCAATTGTAATGGATATTAAGAAGTGTGATGTTTCTATGCTCTGTGCTGATAGCAGTCATCCACTTTTATCTTGTCTTTATATCATAGCTGCTCTAAACAGTTTCCCACACCTCAGTGTTCTGCTTTTATTTTTAGTTTTCACACTTTAGCAACCCAACCACAAAGTGAACAGAGAGGAAACTAACCAAGAGAAGCTCAGACTCTCTAATAATTAATATAATCCCTCATCATTTATTATTTATGTATATTAATATACATCTTCCACTCTTCCTTTGTACTGACTGTTTATAACTGAGTAAAGTTGTGTTTGGACTTCTCTATGCCTGTGTTCCCTCTGGAAATAATGTCTAATTAATTGATTAAATTTAATAGGAGTAAGAAAATGCTATTTTATGTACTACTGCACTTCTGCTATATCCCAGAAAAGTGTGTAAAATTTCTATAAGATGCTCTTTTCAGGCACTTTGTTGACATCTTTTTTTAACGAATGGACCGAAGTTAAAACATCCAGAAGTAACACACAGTCCTGTGTCCCAACAATGATTATCTTGATAAACAACTGATACATTTCTATATTCCAGGTCTCATTTATAAAACAGTGCGTAGGATTCATACTAAAAATGTTCGTGCACACAAAAGCCGAAAATTGCCTTCGCGCAAAAAAAAAATCGGACTTATAAAAGTGTGCGTACGCACACCTGCAGGCAATGTTGCCTTTACTAATCACAGTCCACCTGGAGATGTGCTCACGTGGATCAGCCTCATATTCCGCCCTCTACACGCCCACATTCAACCATAAATGGTCGATGCAAAGCACCTCATGAATGTTTCTGCCTAGTAATGAGCCTGTTGATCTTTACGGTGAATCACGGCGACTACCGAGAGGAAGACCAAGAAAGGTTTTTCTCTGACATAGAGATGGAGGTGCTTGTGGGCGAGTTGGTCTCTGAACACTCGTTCCCTCCTCATTCTTCATTCACGTAGTCCTCGGTTCCAGCATCCACCATGCAGCATGTTACGTATAATGATGACTCTCACATTTAATTTCTACACTCTGGTTTCAATTCACCACCTCACCATCTGCGTCGCCAGTTTCCTGCCTCCATAATGTGCGTACGCATGGGTCAGAGTTTCTGTACAGGTGCGCTCATTCTCCCGTCAAGTTTGTTTTTATAGATCACAACTTTTGCGTGGGAAAAGTGGCGTACGCACATTTCAGGCCCTGTTTTGTGCGTACGCAACGGTTATAAATGAGACCCCAGTTCAGTTCTACTTAGATAGATGCAGATAACTGTGGATAATTGAGGATCTTCAAGCTTTCCTTTACCCCAAATCATATTGGTTGTATGATCCACTTTGTTTTATAAACTGACTGTTAACAAACTTGTGATTGTGGTTCCTGATGTGCTCTGTGTTACAGTGATACAGGGTCAGGATGATGACTGGGGAGTGACTTACACTTCTACTGAGATCTGTGGCTTAAAAGGATCAACAGTGGAAATACACTGCAGCTACACATACCCATCCAGAATAAATCGTCGTTATACTCGAGTTGAGAAATCATTCTGGTTTATTAAAGATTATGTGGATGTGAAAACAGTCTGGGAGTATTCAGATCGTGTGCAGCATCACTGTGAAAACAACGTCTGCTCTCTGAGAATCACAGACCTGAGAGAGAGCGACTCAGCTGAGTACAAGTTCAGGTTCATAACAAACCAACCAGATGTGAGTTTAACTGGTTCACCTGGAGTCTCTCTGTCTGTCACAGGTAACATTTCCTTCTGAATATTCATTTAGTTCCAAGTGTTCAACATCGCATGAAGGTTACTTGAAACTGTTTTCTGTTCTGTTTCTGTATCTTCTGTTTCTTATTCACATATTCAGATCTCCAGGTGCAGGTGAGCAGATTAAAGGTCTACGGGTCTGATACCTGGGCAGAGCTGAAGTGTCAGAGCAGCTGTCGTCCACCTGGTCATCCTGACTACGTCTGGTACAATAATGGGGAGAAAATGAAGGAAGAAACATCTTCTTCTTATTCAGACTACGTTTATCCTGCAGACAGCTTTTCTTGTGCTGTAAGAGGATCTGAGGACTTCCCCTCTCCTTCAGTGTGTGAGTTTACTTACAGTCTTCCACTGATATAACACCATCTGGTGGAGGCTTGTTTGTACTGTACCTTAACTGCATGTAACTCAGTGGTATTTGGTGATTGATTGTGCAGAATTGGATAAAAACTAAATCACTATGAGACTGTAGACATGTTGCTAATTATCTCTTCAGTCTTAAAATTAAAGAAGCTCAAACTAGAGATTTAGCAAAACAAGATTTGTCATCATGTCTTTAGACTGAGAGATGTTTCAACGAATTTGTGCCGATATTCATCATCTGTTATTGTATCTTTAGTTGACACTTTTCTTAGTTAGATATTCTGCAATCTTGAGTCTTAATTTCAGATGTAAAACACTTCATAGGTCCAGGTTTTATCTCACATTGTTTTTATTCTGGTCCATCAACAAACACACGAGTGAAAAGAAATAAGATGTTTTCCAAGTTTTCAAGAATTAAAACATCTGTAAAGAATCTTTTTTTGTAAGGAAAATGATGAATGAAACCTCTTAAAGGACATGAAGACTACCACGCTCCTTCAGTGTGTGTTTACTCCACTGCATCAGTAAAACTAGTATCCAAGGTAACAGGACGCCATGTAGTTTGTACAGGAAATCAAGCTCCACCACCCACTTGGTGTTTGTATGAACTATTATCCATTTAAATTATGTTCCACTGTGAAAACTCATCTTGAAATTATATGTTAAATGTGTTCATGTTTTCTCCTCCAGATGCTCCAAAGCTTCCCTCAGTGTCAGTGAGTCCCTCTGGTGAGATAGTGGAGGGCAGTTCAGTGACTCTGACCTGTAGCAGTGATGCTAACCCAGCAGCTAGATACACCCGGTACAGGAAGAATGGAAAGCTTCCTCCTCTCAGTGAAGAACCACAGCAGTTTGTCTTCAGCTCCATCCAGTCCTCAGACTCTGGACAGTATGGCTGTTTAGCTGTCAACGAACTGGGGAGGAAATCTGGATACATCTCTATTAATGTGAAATGTGAGTAAAACACAGATAATTTAAAAAGCTTCATGCAACTAATGACATAAAGTGAAAACATAAAGGAGATATAAAGTATATGTATTTCTTAGCTTGTGTGGAGTCATGGTCTTGATTGACTATCGATAAGCAGAGTTGGGTCGATGTAGTTATTGATATTACATTGCTGGTCAGCTCAGTATTTACAACACATTTTAAACAACTTGACTAATCATACCTGCTTTCTTCAGTTCTGCCACAGTTCAGTCACAAAACCTCCTGTAAAGTTTCAGATGCTCCACACACACAACTATGACTCAGCACCAAAGGTCCTCATTTTCTTTCATTTATTTCATCTCCTCCAGATCCTCCAAAGACCTCCTCAGTGTCAGTGAGTCTCTCTGGTGAGATAGTGGAGGGCAGTTCAGTGACTCTGACCTGTAGCAGTGATGCTAACCCAGCAGCTAAATACACCTGGTACAAGGAGAACCAAACACTGCTTCAAGGACCAGAAGGCATCTATCATTTCACCTCCATCAGCTCTGAGGACAGAGGGATCTACTACTGCAAGTCTGAGAATCAACATGGAGAGATCACGTCTTCACCTCAATTTATAGATGTCCAGTGTGAGTCACATGCTTAACAAGGCTTATTGTATTCCTTGTGATGCAAAAGTCTGTCTATATCATGCATGCTAATATAAATATCTATTTACTGTTCTCCAGATGGTCCAAAGCTTCCCTCAGTGTCAGTGAGTCTCTCTGGTGAGATAGTGGAGGGCAGTTCAGTGACTCTGACCTGTAGCAGTGATGCTAACCCAGCAGCTAGATACAGCTGGTACAAGAATGGGAATCCAGACCTTCCTCCTCTCAGTGAAGAACCACAGCTTGTCTTCAGCTCCATCCAGTCCTCCGACTCTGGACAGTATGTCTGTAGAGCTGAGAACCAGCTGGGTTGGAGGACATCTAAATACATCTCTATTAACTTGAAATGTGAGTAAAACGCAGCTAATTTAAAAAGCTTCATGCAACTAATGACACCTTATTCACAGTCTGCTGCTGTAGTTCACTGAGCAGCTACAGTAGATGATGAAAAGGCAGTTTTATTTACAACTGGCTCCCACATCTGCACAGATGTTCAGAGGATTCAAACATCAGTAATCCAGAAAACCACCTCAGGTTTCTGTCCTGTTACCGACCCTGTCTCCAGCACCAGAAATTAACTGGGGAAAATATTATTACATGTCAAAACATAATGAAGATATAAAGTATATGTATTTCTTGGCTTGTGTGGAGTGATGGTCTTGATTGACTATCGATAAGCAGAGTTGGGTCGATGTAGTTATTGATATTACATTGCTGGTCAGCTCAGTATTTACAACACATTTTAAACAACTTGACTAATCATACCTGCTTTCTTCAGTTCTGCCACAGTTCAGTCACAAAACCTCCTGTAAAGTTTCAGATGCTCCACACACACAACTATGACTCAGCACCAAAGATCCTCATTTTCTTTCACTTATTTCATCTCCTGCAGATGGTCCAAAGACCTCCTCAGTGTCAGTGAGTCCCTCTGGTGAGATAGTGGAGGGCAGTTCAGTGACTCTGACCTGTAGCAGTGATGCTAACCCAGCAGCTAAATACACCTGGTACAAGGAGAACCAAACACTGCTTCAGGGACCAGAAGGCATCTATCATTTCACCTCCATCAGCTCTGAGGACAGAGGGATCTACTACTGCAAGTCTGAGAATCAACATGGAGAGATCACGTCTTCACCTCAATTTATAGATGTCCAGTGTGAGTCACATGCTTAACAAGGCTTATTGTATTCCTTGTGATGCAAAAGTCTGTCTATATCATGCATGCTAATATAAATATCTATTTCATCTCCTCCAGATGGTCCAAAGCTTCCCTCAGTGTCAGTGAGTCTCTCTGGTGAGATAGTGGAGGGCAGTTCAGTGAATCTGACCTGTAGCAGTGATGCTAACCCAGCAGCTAACTACACCTGGTACAAGGAGAATGAAGACTCACCAAAAGCATCAGGACAGATCTTCACCATCACTGACTTCAGAGCTGAACACAGTGGGAATTATTACTGTGAAGCCCAGAACAACAGAGGACGTCGTAACTCCACCTTACATCTGAGTGTTGTAGCAGGTTAGTTCTCCACATTCACCTGTTTACTGCACCAGAACTGATTCACATGTTAATATGCAACAACCCATAACTGGTGCAGAGAAGATAAAACTCCCTATCTGCATTTGCAGACTGTTTTTCTGTAGCTGTGTTCAGGGAGGAACCTCCATCATGTCAGAGGTTGATGACACTGACTGACTAACAGACACTATCACCTGGCAAAGTGATTTATCAATCTAATACTAGTGAGGTGAATCACATATCTGTGTATATTTCTAGGGCATCCAACAATGATGATGATTATTATCAGGTCGACTCTGGTGGTCTTGATGCTGATTGCTCTGCTTCTCCTGAATCTGTGGACGAGGTACAACAATAAAAATCCATCAGTTCAGTCACCGCTCTTTTATTTTCTTTCTCTGACTATCTTTATTTTTAGTGTCATGAATTTCATTATGTCACATTCTGTACTTGTTGTTGGACTCAATCCAGGAAGAAGACAAGTCTGAGCTCCACCACTGAACCACATGAACCTGAAGAGATAGAGGTGAGAGAGAGAGAGAGAGAGAGAGAGAGAGAGAGGTGCTATAGACAGAACTTCTCCTATATCACATTTATAACAACTAAGTGAAGATGTGAAGTGAATTTATGTTTAAAACACAACTTGCTGAGTAGAAACCAGTGATGCATTTGGCCATAACACAATTTCATCAAATACTTTACTTTAAAACATGATGATAAAATGTTAATATATGCAGGTTTCATGAATGAAGTCCATTGAGCCTCATGTTGTCGTCTCTCCCCATCAGTTAGACTCTTGTCCTGCGTATGAGAACATCTCAGACGCTGCAGCACAGACAGAAGACAGAGAGGAGCAGGAAGACCTGGTGTGAAGTCCAATCAGGTTAGAGCCTCCTAGTCTGAGCGGAGATCTCCTCCTACCGATCCTCTGGAGATTTAGAAATAAATCAAATGTGTTGGTAGAACGGCGGTGAGAACAAAGTGTAGTGTACATTTAGTCTTTGTCAGTTTTCAGTAGCAGCAGCAGGTAGCAGAACGTTTAGAAGAACGTGGTGTTGGCAGCTTGAACTGAATCATGTCGAGGTGTCAAACATGATTTATTCTTTAGATCAGCTCATAGTCAGGTCCTGTGTGACTTACTGACTCATAACTTACTGCTTAAACTATCTTTCCTGTAGAGTTACTTATATTACACAAGTTGAGGGTTAAAGTTGTTATAATGTCATTTTGAAATTGTACATAATAAGTAAGATTTTGAACAGTTAGAAGACTAGCTGTTGGACAACTCTGTAGTTGGAAACATTAGTGTACGGAAATATTTAGATTTCAGCTTTTCTGTTCATTTTTTAGAATATTATTTTATTCACCAGCTATTAAAGGTTCCATATCGTGCTCATTTTCAGGTTCATACTTGTATTTTGTGTTTCTACTAGAACATTTTTACATGCTGTAATATTAAAAAAATAACTTTATTTTCCTCATACTGTCTGTCTGAATATACCTGTATTTATCCTCCGTCTGAAACGCTCTGTTTTAGTGCATTGTAACGGAATTGCAACGGAATTACGTTGCTAGGCAACAACTTGGGTCCATGTTTACTTCCTGTCAGCTGATGTTATTTACATCCACTGCAACAGGAAATAAACTGGGACACATTTTGAATGTTTATCTTTAAAACCATGTAAAAATCTATATATTGTATATTGTGACATCACAAATGGACAGAAATCCTAACGGCTTGTTTCAAACGCACAGTTTCTGAATACGGGCTGTGTGTGTTTCTCCGTATATTGAGCATTTTGATAGTTTAACAGTATTTATGAAGCACTTAAACCTGCTTTATAATATAAAAGACATGAAAATCTCACTTTTTACAATATGGGACCTTTAAGACAAATAAAGTTATTCTGCTTTGGATTATTTCTCACATTTTTTACTGGAGAGGACCTTAACTCACATTAGAGCTATAAACCTCCATTCGGTTTGTTTAACATGTTTCAGGGTCATTCATCGCAGCAGAGTAGGTCGAGGTTCACTCACTGTGAAGCCTTTTCACAATAAAAGTCCATTAGTGATAGCTTGAGCCACATGTGAGCCTTTGTTCAACTAAAACAAGTTGTTTTAAAGAGCGTGTTGCTGTTGCAATATGTCAAAGATGCTGGTCACCAATGTGAACTATTAAGGTCAAGGTCAAATTCATTTCTAGAGGACATTTCAAACAACCACGGTGCATCTCAGGATCAAAATACCAAATACACAAATATAAAAGTAGATAAAAAATAGAGAAAACATGGTCATTAAAGAATTGAGGCAAAATATAAAATGAAGTCAAGGTGTCAGGCTCAACTTGAATTGAATGCCAATGAGAAGAGGTGATCTTTAGCAGAGACTTCAAAGTTTCTAGGGTCTGAGCTCTAACTGGAGTATGATGATGCAAAAGTTCTGCTAGGTGAGGCGGCGCCAGCCCATTTAAAACCTTAAAAACAAGCATTAAAATCTTAAAGCCTACGAGTCGACTCCATCACGTGTGTTACATGTTCATGTTTGGTTTCCACTAACAGACGTGTGAGTTTCTCACGTCTCAGTGTTCTGCATTTCTCAGCAAACAGCAGCATCCTGACCGCAGAGAGAACAGAGAAGAGACCAACCAAGAAATAAAATATATCGTTTACCATCCCCTCTTATAATTAATAATCTGCCTTCCATCCTGTTCAGTAAAGCTGCCTCGATAACACGAGTTTCTTATTCTGTTTTTTATAAGTTTAAAGCTTATTGTGTATTTCCTGGCATTTGGCTCATCGTGCATATTAATTATCAAAAGAGGAAGTAAATCTAGTCTTTAACAGCCTGATATCCGTCTTCTGCTTATTCACAACTGAGGAAAGACATCATTAAAGTCGACGCTCTTCTTCAATGTAAGTAGAAGCAGTTTATTGATGTGACTGATGCTGTATACCTCCTGTGTACATTATTTTATCTGCTGACATGTTTTATTGTCTCACACACAGAGAGAGAGACGAGAGGAGCAGCTATGAGTTTAACTGCAGCAGCGAGTGGATTTGCCGTCTTCCTTCTCTCTGTGTCAGGTACTGTACATCTACAGTTACATTCATCACATTCAAAGAGGGGAATCTGGGGAAATGTGGGACTTGTAAAAGAAGGCTGAAGGTCACAGGTGGAAATAAGTAGATCAGAGTTGTGTGAAAGAAAAACTTCCCTGAAACGCTGCAAATATTAATTTTGTGTACAATTGAGCTTTTTTAAAATAGTTTTTGTTTGTTTTTATGTCACTTGTAATGGATATTAAGAAATATGATGTTTCTATGCTTTGTGCTGATAGCAGTTATCCACTTTTATCTTGTCTTTATATCATAGCTGCTCTAAACAGTTTCCCACACCTCAGTGTTCTGCTTTTATTCTTAGTTTTCACACTTTAGCAACCCGACCACAAAGTGAACAGAGAGGAAACTAACCAAGAGAAGCTCAGACTCTCTAACAATTAATATAATCCCCCATCATTTATTATTTATGTGTATTAATATACATCTTCCACTCTTCCTTTGTACTGACTGTTTATAACTGAGTAAAGTTGTGTTTGGACTTCTCTATGCCGGTGTTCCCTCTGGAAATAATGTCTAATTAATTAAGTAAATTTAATAGGAGTTAGAAAGTGTTATTTTATGTACTACTGCACTTCTGCTATATCCCAGAAAAGTGTGTAAAATGTCTATAAGATACACTTTTCAGGCACTTTGTTGACATCTTTTTTTAACGAATGGACCGAAGTTAAAACATCCAGAAGTAACACACAGTCCTGTGTCCCAACAATGATAAACTATGATAAACAACTGATAAATGTCTATATTCTAGTTCAGTTCTACTTAGATAGATGCATGATGAGGAACCTTTTTATGACAATGACTGCAGATAATTGATCTGATAATTGATGATCTTCAAGCTTTCCTTTACCTCAAATCATATTGGTTGTATGATCCACTTTGTTTTATTAACTGACTGTTAACAAACTTGTGATTGTGGTTCCTGATGTGCTCTGTGTTACAGTGATACAGGGTCAGGATGATGACTGGGGAGTGACTTACACTTCTACTGAGATCTGTGCCTCAAAAGGATCAACTGTGAAAATATACTGCAACTACACATACCCATCCAAAGGAAAGGACGGTTATACTAGAGTTCAGAAAACATTCTGGTTTACTAAACATGATGTGGATCTGACAACGGACCTGGAGTATTCAGGTCGTGTGCAGTATCACTGTGAAAACAACGTCTGCTCTCTGAGAATCACAGACCTGAGAGAGAGCGACTCAGCTGAGTACAAGTTCAGGTTCATAACAAACCAACCAGGTGGGAAATATATGGGTTCACCTGGAGTCTTTCTGTCTGTCACAGGTAACATATCCTTCTGAATATTTATTCATTTAGTTCCAAGTGTTCAACATCTCATGAAGGTTACTTGAATCTGTTTGGTTATATGTTGAAAGTTCAGTCTGAAATTGAAGACTTCTGTTTCTTATTCACATATTCAGATCTCCAGGTGCAGGTGAGCAGAACAGAGGTCTACCAGTCTTTTACCTCGGCAGAGCTGAAGTGTCAGAGCAGCTGTCGTCCACCTGTCGACTACGTCTGGTACAAGAATGGGGAGGAAATGAAGGAAGAAACATCTTCTTATTCAGACTACGTCTATCCTGCAGACAGCTTTTCTTGTGCTGTAAGAGGATCTGAGGACTTCCCCTCTCCTTCAGTGTGTGAGTTTACTTACAGTCTTCCACTGATATAACACCATCTGGTGGAGGCTTGTTTGTACTGTACCTTAACTGCATGTAACTCAGTGGTATTTGGTGATTGGTTGTGCAGAATTGGATAAAAAACTAAATCACTATGAGACTGTAGACATGTTGCTAATTATCTCTTCAGTCTTAAAATTAAAGCAACTCAAACTGGAAATTTAGCAAAACAAGATTTGTCATCATTTCGTCAGACTGAGATGTTTCAAATAATTTGTGCTGATATTCATCATCTGTTATTGTATCTTTCGTTGACACTTTTCTTAGTTAGATATTCTGCAATCTTGACCCTTAATTTCAGATGTAAAACACTTCATGGGTCCAGGTTTTATCTCACATTGTTTTTATTCTTGTCCATCAACAAACACACGAGTGAAAAGAAATCAGATGTTTTCTAAGTTTCCAAGAATTACAACATCTGTCTGATCAAGTTTCATTGTTGAAGTGATGATGTCAGAAAATACTACAGGAGGAACATTCATTTCATTGTTAAATGATTTATTTATGAACTATTGTCCATTTAAAATATGTTCCACTGTGAAAACTCATCTTGAAATTAAATGTTAAATGTGTTCATGTTTTCTCCTCCAGATGGTCCAAAGCTTCCCTCAGTGTCAGTGAGTCTCTCTGGTGAGATAGTGGAGGGCAGTTCAGTGACTCTGACCTGTAGCAGTGATGCTAAACCAGCAGCTAAATACACCTGGTACAAGAATGGAAATATAGACTTTCGTCCTCTCAGTGAAGAACCACAACTTGTCTTCAGCTCCATCCAGTCCTCTGACTCTGGACAGTATAACTGTACAGCTGAGAACAAGCTGGGGAAGAGGACAACATCTAAATACATATTTGGAAATATGAAATGTGAGTAAAACACAGCTAATTTAAAAACTAATGACATTTCAAATCTTTATTACACATCACATTCACAGTCTGCTGCTCTAGTTCACTGAGAAGTTTAGAAAATGTCATTTTTAGCTGTAAAAAACAGGAAATAATTGAGTTAATCATACCTTCTTCCATCAGCTCTGTCACAGTTCAGTCACAAAACCATCTCTAAAGTTTCAGATGCTTCTACAAACATTACTCTTTTCAACACATGTTGCACCAAAGAAAGCTATGCTAATTTTGGCAGTTTATTTCATCTCCTCCAGATCCTCCAAAGACCTCCTCAGTGTCAGTGAGTCCCTCTGGTGAGATAGTGGAGGGCAGTTCAGCGACTCTGACCTGTAGCAGTGATGCTAACCCAGCAGCTAAATACACCTGGTACAAGGAGAACCAAACACTGCTTCAGGGACCAGAAGGCATCTATCATTTCACCTCCATCAGCTCTGAGGACAGAGGGATCTACTACTGCAAGTCTGAGAATCAACATGGAGAGATCATGTCATCGTCTCTATCAGTAGATGTCCAGTGTGAGTCACATGCTTAACAAGGCTTATTGTATTCCTCGTGATGCAAAAGTCTGTCTATATCATGCATGCTAATATAAATATCTATTTACTGTTCTCCAGATTGTCCAAAGCTTCCCTCAGTGTCAGTGAGTCTCTCTGGTGAGATAGTGGAGGGCAGTTCAGTGAATCTGACCTGTAGCAGTGATGCTAACCCAGCAGCTAACTACACCTGGTACAAGGAGAATAAAGACTCACCAAAAGCATCAGGACAGATCTTCACCATCACTGACTTCAGAGCTGAACACAGTGGGAATTATTACTGTGAAGCCCAGAACAACAGAGGACGTCGTAACTCCACCTTACATCTGATTGTTGTAGCAGGTTAGTGTTGCATTCATGTTTTCAGTGAGGGTATTAAATTGTTGACCTTGATTTTGTTATTGGGGGGAAGAAATACTTTGATAAGCTATCATCTGTTATCTGTTCAAAATGTACCTTAAAGAGAGATTTGTCAAGTATTTAATCCTCTTATCAACATGGGAGTGGACAAATATGCTGCTTTATGCAAATGCATGTATATATTTATTATTGTAAATCAAATACCAACACAAAACAATGACAGATATTGTCCAGAAACCCTCACAGGTTCTGCATTTAGCATAAAACAATATGCTCAAATCATAACATGGCAAACTGCAGCCCAACAGGCAACAACAGCTGTCAGTGTGTCAGTGTGCTGACTTGACTATGACTTGCCCCAAACTGCATGTGATTATCATAAAGTGGGAATGTCTGTAAAGGGGAGACTCGTGGGTACCCATAGAACCCATTTACATTCACATATCTGGAGGTCAGAGGTATCCAAAATGTCCAAAAAATGTAAAAAAAAAAAAAAATGTCCCCAAAAGAAGTCGGACAAATGTCAAAAAATGTACAATAAAAGTCTAAAAAATGTCCGAAAAATGTAAAAAAAAAATCTTAAATAAAATAAATTGAATAATGTCGTAAAAATGTTCAAGATGTCCAAAAAATGTCGAAAAAAAAAAAATCTTAAATAAAAATTGAATGTCGAGAAAAAAAAAAAAAAAATGGAATAATGTGGAAAGCAAATTCGAAAAATGTCCGAAAATGAAAAAAAAAAATTCTGAAAAATTTTCAATAAATGTAAAAAGAAAAAAAAGTCTGAAAAATGTCCAAAAATGTAAAAAAAAAAAAAAAAATGTAAAAAAAGTTTGAAAATGTCCCAAAAAAAGGTCTGACAAATGTCAAAAAATGTAATGTAAAAATGAAAAAAAAAAAAAAAAAATTGAATGATGTTGAAAAAAAAATTGAAAAATGTTCGCGAAATGTGGAAAAAAATTGAATAATGTCAATTTTTTTTTTTAAATGTCAGAAAAATTAAAAAAAAAAAAAAAAAAAATTCTGAGAAATTTCCCAAAAACGGAAAGAGGAAAAAAGTCTGAAAAATGTCCAAGAAATGTAAAAAAAAAAAAGTCTGAAAAATGTCCAAAAAATGTAAAAAAAGAAAAAGAAAAAAAAAAGTTTGAATAATGTAAAAAAAAAAAGTCTGAAAAATGTAAAAAAAAAGAAATTTCCCAAAAATCTAAAAAGGAAAAAAGTCTGAAAAATGTCCGAAAAATAGGTTAGAGGTCATAGGACCCCTTGATGCACACGTGCACCTTTTCTGTCATATATCAATGGGTCCAAACATGCTGTAACACCCTAATGAACTGTCTGTGTTTTCTTTAGATCACCATTCATCAGGAGCAGGGAGATTAGCAGCTGCTGGAACAATCCCTGTTGTTCTCCTGGCTGTCATATCCCTCTCTGTCTTCCTGTGGATCAGGTGAGCAGTTCTGTTTCACTGAGTCGTTGTTGGTTAAATCATTAAAAGTCAGTTTGTCAGAACTAAAAAATTCAATCATTTATTTGTTTAATTAATTATCCTAACTAGAAAAAAGAGGGCTTCCAGGGACTCGTCTGAGCCTGAAGAGAGACCAGACAACAGGGAACAGGAGGTGAGAATAGTTACGTATATTATTTTACTCACTCACTGACTTTAAGTGCTTCTTGAAAACTTATCTGACTTAAAGAGAAGGACCTCATGTTGCTATTGTGACATCCTTCTTTACACAAACTTCTATCACGTATCTCCTCTTGTCTTGGATGTGACTAAATTCCTAGTACATCCAGAATGGTTCCTACTTTTTGTCCTTAAAGCAGGGACATTTATTCCATCACTAACACAGCTGCTGCTGCTCTGGTCTTTCCTGTCCTGGTTAATATCCCTACTCATGTAAAATGTCTACCTGATCAGGGACAGCCGGAGGAGCAGGGTGACCTTCAGTATGCCAGCGTCCAGTTCTCCATCAAGCAGACAGATCCTCTCTACTCCAACATCAGACCAGCTCAGCACCTCAGACTTACGGAGCGACAGGAAGTCGTTGAGTACGCTGCTGACAAGTTCAACAGTGCCAGTACTGCTCTGAGGTGAGCAGCTCCTCACACAGGAACATTAGCCTCTCTGCAAGATTAAAATGACATAACGTGTTCCCAAATAAATTCATTGCTTCTGCATTCCTATTATCACTGTTGGGATATGATGAGAATTATATTATTTCATGCTGTATCTTCAGAATCACTTGTTTTTGTTCTCAGAACCAGAGGTCAGGACTCTGGAGAGGATCCAGCTGCATTGTACAGCACAGTCAACAAAACCCGATGATCACAGGAGGCGTTGCATTTGATAAAGTGTTGGTATGAAAGTCATTTTAATGTAAATGATGCATGATGGGATCACAGAGAGGCAGACCTCAAAGTTTAAACTGTGACCTGGAGAAGCTGGAAGATTTCTATATGATAACAGATTATTTTGCTGCTTTGCTATCGGAGGGGAAAATGTGTTTGCTGATTTGTAGTCGCCAACTGTCTTACTGATGTGCATTTCTGTATATACCATATATCTCCACCACGTTCTTCTTCTTTCCTCTTTTTTTACCATTTTTAAACACAACTGGTTCAGATACCAATCATCAGTTCTCTTATACTCATTTTACTGCCTCACCTGCTCATTACAGTCATTACATTACTGTCGTTTTAATACATATAATCACAGCTGGTGTGTTTTTCTTCTGTATTTGTACTTTCACCATGTATTTAGATTTTGTACTTGTACTATATTATTTCTTCGTATTCAATAAAAACTAAATAGTAGCTATGCTAAAAAATATCTTTTCTTTTCCCCCTTTTACTCGTGTTGGTCGGCCTGATGAGGCCGTATTTTCTTAGTAACACTCTCTTAGTTCCTGTCTACACGTATACAGATATTTAAAAAAAAAAACGGAAATTTTCAACTCCGTTTGACCTTCGTTTTTCCAAAATATCTCTGTCCAGCTCCAAACGCTTCCCGTAATATATACGTCAACAAAAGTTAATGGTCAAGGAATGTTGTTACCACCCTTCTCTCCCCCTTTCCTTCAGCTTCATTACAGACGGTTGGATAAAGCTGGACTAAATAGAAACTTTAACTAGATAGATGAAGCAGGTTTAAGTGCTATATAAATACTGTGAAAGTATCAAAACTCTCAATCCACGGAGAGATACACACAGCCCGTATTCAGAAACTGTTGAAACAAGCTGTCTGTAACTCTGTGATGTCACAACTTTACAACATTTCACTGTTGTAAGCGTGCTCCATGTGTCCCAGTTTATTTCCGCTTGCAGGGTATTGTGAATGACATCAGCTGACAGGAAGTAAACATGGACCCAAGCTGTTGCCTAGCAACGCACTTCCGTTGAAATGCGTTAAAACGGAGCATTTCAGACTGATGGTAAATACAGGTGTATTCAGGCAGACAGTATGAGGAAAATAAAGTTTTTTTTTTGTTTTTTTTTAACATTACAGCATGTAAAGATGTTCTAGGAGAAACACAAATTACAAGTATGAAGCTGAAAATGAGCACGATATGGAACCTTTAATACTTCAAATAAACAGATAGATACTAACGATTATTTTTCAGACCCTAAACTGTGACTGCATCTTGAAATGTTCTCTGTTATGTTAGTGTGGTGTTCTGACCACAAAACTAGTTTCTCACACTCCCTTAAATATATTATATTAAGAAGTTGAACAACTTGACTTCTGTTTTCTTTTTTCGGTCTCTCCTCTCGTCTACTTTCAGATGATTTACAGTCCTGCTCACCACTGTGGAAAATAACCTCTCCTGGTCCATGTTTTTCATTCATATCATTCATGTTTCCTGTTTTATTTTGTTACTCACCTCTCCTCTCGTTTCAGATGACTTCACTTCCTGCTTTTGTGTGTTTTCCCGCCTGTTTTGGACGTCTGCCCCCCCCCCTGATTAGTTTCACCTGTCCCTCATTGGCCCCGGCACTCCCCAGACCTCCTGCTCACCTGTTCTCACTTCCCCCATCAGTCATTCACTACATATACCAGCCCGGTTCCTCTGGGTTTTAATCAGTTTGTTATGTGGTGTTCTGTTGCCTGCTGGACCTTCTGCATATTTGGCTGAAACTTCAATAAATCACTTAAATGCTGCCTCCTCAACTCTCAGCATTTGGGTCCAATCCCTGTTTGAGTGTTCCCTGCACCATGACAAGTTAGTGTTTTTTTCTTTTTCTACTATTGATTTTATAAAATCTGCTTTCTCCTTGACTTATTCAAAATAAACAGCCCAAAATAATAAGCTTTAATGTCAAATAATATGAGTTTCTTTGCAGACATTATTAATGCAGTAGATCTTTTAAGTCAAGGCTTTTTCACCGCCTCATCATGCACTGAAGTGAAAACTGCAGAGAGTGATTGACAGAACTTTGTTTTAGATGCTGAATTGTGCCTGCATTTACAAAAAAGGGAGACATGAGAACTAATCTTCTCTTGTTAGAGTTAGAGAGGTGGAGTGGCTCCAGCAGAGTCATTTTGTTGGTCACTTTCTGGCATCTGGTTGGCAGTATATTAATGTGAAGAGGAAGGAAGTCTGGTGTATTTTAACCACCTGCTTTCGGTCACCTGTCTACTTTCATGCCCACAGAGGGACGTTACAGTTCAAGAGAACTTCCTTCTATACTGAAAGTAGGAGTGTCTGATGTTACTAATCTACATCTTGTGTACATTCATCACCTTCTTGTCTGTTTTATTGTTACTGAAGCCAAACAGATGAGACGAGAGGAGCAGCTATGAGTTTAACAGCAAGTGGATTTGTTGTCTTCCTTCTCTCTATGCCAGGTAACGTATGAATACATTTAGGGCATTTAGCAGCTTTATGTGGGATAAAGAACATATTCTAAGTAAATCCAACATTTTTCAAATCTGTGTCTTTGCTTAAGTGTCTGTTTTCTGTTTCATTACATATTTAGCACAAGTGTTTTTATTTCTGTTTTTTTTTTCTCACACATCTCTACTTTGCAAGATGATTTGTTGTCCCATTTTTAAGGAGATATTATTTAAAATAATTAAAAGGAAAAGCAGCAAATCTTAACATTTGTGAAGCTGGAACCAAGCAAAGGAAGCCCTTTGGTTTTGTCCTTTGGATTTCACAGGTAGGTGTGAATGGGTCATGGGCTACAGTAACGATGGTTACTGAGTCCATGGATGGAGTTTAGGATTCAAGGATCATGTGACAGAGTTCATGTGGTCTCTGCTACCATCTTGATGGGGGGGGGGGTCCCAACACATCCAATAGGTCATGATCTCAGTCTCATTTTCATTCAATCCATCCAAGTTTTGATATCTTTTAAGCTGCATTGAATCTTTACTTTCTTGTTTTTAAAGATCTTTGTATCGTCTGCAAAACAATGAAAAGGAATATTATGTTTCATAAAAATGGACCCAAGGGCAGCATTTACAATGAAAAGAGGATGGGGCCCCATACGGAGTCTTGAGGGACCCCACAGGTAACAACTTAATCTGGACCTCTAATGCTGAATTAATTAAATGTCCGAGGTAAGACTTAAAAATGCAAATAGTTCCAGTCATAAAATGTGAAAATAAAGAACAAAAAGTGAGTTTAATTTTGACTAAACAACGAGTGATGGATGGTAAAATGTTTCCGGGTTGTGATTCAGTATCTGTGATGCTTCACTGTCCTCTAGTGGGGAAGCTTCAGTGTGGCACATTCATCAGGCTTCATCACTCTGAGTGCTCCCTCCACTGTCTGCTTTAAAGGCTCAGTTCACCCAAACTACATAAAGGCATATTTTCTCTCTCACCTACAGTGGTGCAGAATTAATTTGCTGCATACTGCACTCAAAAACATAATTCATTGGATGAACGTAATTTGATCTTGCCACCTATATTCCATCTAAACCAATCAAGTATTATCAATCCATCTTGATTGTGTCTTTTGAACACAACATACGTTTGTTGGTGTAAAGTAATGTGGATATGTACATTCAATGAATTTTCCTTTGTCGAATGAACTAATATAGGTTTTGTCTGTTATACTAGTATCAATCATGTTGAATGAACTAATATGTTTTTTAGTGGTTTTACTAGTATCAATCTTGTTGAATGAACTAATATAAATCTTGTTGAATGAACTAATATGTTTTTTAGTGGTTTTACTAGTATCAATCTTGTTGAATGAACTAATATAAATCTTGTTGAATGAGCTAATATGGTTTTTAATGGTTTCACTAATATCAATCTTGTTTCAATTAGTGTTGTTTTCAGTGTACTAGTAAGCATTCATTTGAATTAAATTACCAAATATCCACAGACATACATAAAACAAGTCAAGATGCAAAATTATTTTGGTTTATTTAACATTTGGCCACCGTTCTTAGTTTCTCACTCTTCTTAAACACATTTGCAATATGCAATAACATGGATATTGGAACCTACAAACATTCTTAGCCCATAATAAAATCAGACTGTACAAATAATTCAGCAAAATGTATGCATGACTTCAGCAATATGCATTTTAACAGTTTTAAACCCTGAAATATTGCAACCTACCCATGTGCTTTACAAGTAAGGGATAATGTACTGCAAGCCAGTCACTGCTGTGAAATAAACCCCAACAGGGCGATGCTGCACCTGGACCTCGACTTGCATCGCCCTAAAGGGGTCTATATTATGACCCGCTAGCTGTACATTATCCCACTTATTACACGGCTACTCACTGAAGAAATCAATAATTTTACACAAAAATGGTCCACCAGAGTCCGACATCAGAACTGCACCCATAGCAATGGTCTGTTATAAAAAAATGACAGGTCGTAAAACGCTGTGATTGACCACTCAGAATATTGAAATTCAGTGGTGAAATTCAAAAGTGTGTACAACTGCTCCAGCCACAATTGTCCATGCAGTGGTCTGCTGTTCAAAAACATTGCTATGTTTGCTCCACCCGTACACAAACGAAAACAATTGCAGGGATATGGAATACCAAGCTTCTATCAGTCAGTCCAGGCTTCAAGCTTACTCACCCCAGAAGCTTGTTTTTTAGGAACTGGGCCTTGGAGAAAATCCACTGTCCATCCAGATTTAGAAGAATCTTCTGCAGGACTTCAAAACTGCATTTGAGCTCTGATGGGCAGCTTAGGTTCGAAATCAGTCCAAACAACAGAGCACAATGCGCAATGTTTCCCAAACCACTGAGGCCCTTTACACCTTCAATCAGGACACCGATGTCCTCTGGGTCATCTCTGGGCACCGCACCCTCCTTCTGTATGACATGCACTCCCATCACAGTTTGCTCCATGGATGTCTCAGCCTCGGAGTCTGTGTGCTGTGGACAAATATAACAAATATATTTTCAGAGTCTAAAGAGACTGGAGGCTAGACAAAATAGTATTAAGTGAGATCTAAGTTTAGACATCCCAGCACTGAAAACATTGATAGGACAACTAGAGAAGAAGAAATACAGAGACCAACAATCACCATATAGAGATCAGCTGCTATGAGAGAACACTGCATGAAACTGGCTTGCCATTACCTCAAGAACCACGTTTAGTGAGAATTTTTTTTTACTGGTGCATAAGAAATAAAAGCCAGTCATTGCAGTCAGTTACTTACATGTTCAGGTCAATACTCCTCAGAGTTCAGGGGTGAGGGTAGCTTCTTTATTTTGTAGAAGGAAGGACTTGCAAGGTGGCAGCACTTGTCTCACAGAACCCTTTGACCTGCCACAACGAAAAGTGGTGTTACAGTGATATCAAGAAAGACACTTAATGTTTCCAGTATACATTTAAGTAAAAAATAAAATAAAAGAAATTGTAGTGCTTCTGCCAACAGCATTTCAAAGGCCGGAATCTACTAGTCTGTCTGCAATCAGTCTGCAGAAGAGGCTGAAATGATAATAAAATTCAATATAGTCCATCACATTGCAAGGCAAAGCTCAAAATACATCCAAGCTTTTATCACTAAGACAGTTAAGATGGAAAAAATTTGAACATATTGCATTGAATGTTGATTTAATTGGTGCTCCTAAATTTTGTGTCTACCTACCAGCAATAAGTTGATGGAAGACAGATAGGCTTGGTTCTCTCTTATATTGTCCAGGCGCTCCAGTTCTTATGCTGAAAGTCCTCCCATTCTAAAAAAAAAAAAAAAAAAAAAAAAAATAACACAGAAGATTCATTTCTTTGCATTGAGAAAACTGACTGACTTATTTGACACGTACACATTTCAACTTCACCATATGATACATAATCAGAACAGCCAGCCCTCACATTATCAGAGGGATCTGACACTTGCACCCAGTCCAAAAACGTTACTACATTTGCTTTTAAATCTTTCAGTGTGTGTGGATGATGCTTCCTCATTTGTATGTATAAAATGTACTGTCAACATCTGTCTTGAAAGGGAAACCAAGAAACACACAACTAACTGTCTTGTAACCTTGCAAATGTGTTCCAATATGAACAAAAAATCTCTCTCTGTGTACAGGTCACCACATTCACATAACTCACATTTAAAAATGACTGAACTGGAAGCTGTCTGTGTAAACTGAGATGAATGAGCTTTATAGATGTGGCTGTTGAGTCCACTCCACGTCTTGAATATGCATGGAAAGTTTACATATATGCGCAAATAATGTTGGCCTCTACCACAATGATTATGTAGCTTATAATGTTTAAGCAATTTGTACCTGCTTCTCTCTGGTGACACAATGTTTGCACTGCCACATTAGCCACTGAAAGAAAAGAAAAAAAAAACATTAGTAAATGATAAAATAAATGAACCGTATTTGCCCCAATACAAAATACCAAAATACAATCCAGGGAAAAAAACAAGGGTGGTTAAAGTCCTGCTGCCTGTCATATAATGTGCATGCTGGTATATAATGTGCAACCAGACGATAGTTAATAACTCAAAATATTTAACACTGCATTTCTGTTAAATCATTAAACCTTAAGGGTAATAATATATACTGTATATGTACGTATGATAACAGATAACCAATATGACAAAAAAATATTAACTTACCATACCGACAAGGTGCACACAAATCTCATGAGCAAGTGGATGCTGCTTTATTTTGTGATGTATTTCTGGTAAAAAGAGAAAAAAAATGTAAGTTATAACAACAAATGTTAATATTTCTATTGTAGTAGTAGGCCTATATTGTTACAGTATCTATAATTATATACACTCAAACTGAAGACTGTCACTCTACCTTAATGTAGAGGAACAGAGAGCAGAAAAACTATATGATTAGAATTAATATGATTGCAGCGCGTCTCTCTCTCTGAGGGGCTGGGATCAGGGCCGAAGGGAACCGAACTGTCGCTCGTATGTCCGTCTATCTGTCTGTCTGTCTGCCTGTCCGTCTATCTGTCTGTCTGTCTGCCTGTCCGTCTATCTGTCTGTCTGTCTATCTGTCTGTCTGTCTGTCTGTCTGCCTGTCTGTCTGTGATCTTCTCCGCTCCGTGCCAGAGCGGAGGAGAACTCAGCGCCTGTAACGTTAATGTGCATCTGCGGCGAGGTTTCAGACGGATTGGAGGTGTAGTGGATTCCATGTGTGGGCGGCTGCCAGGTAGCTTCAGGTAACGGTCGTGAAACCGCGTGAAAAGATTCAAACGAACAGCGGAAGTTCTTTCCGTATCCGGGGCATGGAGCATGCGCAATAGCTGACCATATCGGAGTCGTTGATTTGAAGGACGTCATTCTCATTGGACTGACGTGAATTGATTTAATTCATCTGAATTTTCTTAGGATCATGTACAATAAACAAGAATGAATCATGTCATGAACATAATGATGATTCATTCATTTAATGCCAACATGTTTCTAATTTGTTGATCAAACTAATGCCCTAGTTGATTTTTTTGAGTGTGTTAGGTTTGGTGTTCCTTCAAATGTTAGATGTTATTTTTTAATTAAAATGTAGAATATCTATGCACACAGTTTATCAAATTCATCCACCTAAACAAGCCAAAGTCATTAAAACTACTTTTTCTAAACAACATCATTATGTCACCATTGTGTGTCCACAGCAAAGCCTACGAGTCGACTTTATTATGTGTGTTACATGTTCATGTTTGGTTTCCGTGTGAGTTTCTCACGTCTCAGTGTTCTGCATTTCTCAGCAAACAGCAGCAACCTGACCGCAGAGAGAACAAAGAGACCAACCAAGAGGAACGTTTACCATCCTCTCTCATTATTAATAATCTGCCATCCATCCTGTTCAATAAAGCTGCCTCGATAACACTAGTTTCTTATTCTGTTTTTATAAGTTTAAAGTTTATTGTGTATTTCCTGGCATTTGGCTCATCATGCATATTAATTATCAAAAGAGGAAGTAAATCAAGTCTTTAACAGCCTAATATCTGTCTTCTGCTTATTCACAACTGAGGAAAGACATCATTAAAGACGACGTTCTTCTTCATTGTAAGTAGAAGCAGTTTACTGATGTGACTGATGCTGTATACCTCCTGTGTACATTATTTTATCTGCTGACATGTTTTATTGTCTGACACAGAGAGAGACGAGAGGAGCAGCTATGAGTTTAACTGCAGCAGCGAGTGGATTTGCCGTCTTCCTTCTCTTTGTGTCAGGTACTGTACATCTACAGTTACATTCATCACATTCAAAGAGGGGAATCTGGGGAAATGTGGGACTTGTAAAAGAAGGCTGAAGGTCACAGGTGGAAATAAGTAGATCAGAGTTGTGTGAAAGAAAAACTTCCCTGAAACGCTGCTAATATTAATTGTGTGTACAATTGAGCTTTTTTAAAATAGTTTTTGTTTGTTTTAGTTTCACTTGTAATGGATATTAAGAAGCAAACACTCTTGACATGCTGTAAACTGAGAATATTGTGGGTTTTATTCATAACTGTTCCCTCTGTTGTTCTAAAGACGACCCTGGTTGAAGAAGAGCCAGCTCATATGTGGCCGAGGATTAGTTTCTACCTGCAGCTACTTTTATCAGTTTTTATTAGTTTTGTGGAGGGATATTGGTCTCACAGTGAAGTCATCACTTACTGTCTCAACTTCTCTTTATTCATCATACATCTGCACCAAACCCTGCTAGTTCCTTCTGCTCTCTCTGACCTCACTGTGATGTTTCCATGCTCTGTGCTGATAGCAGTCATCCACTTTTATCTTGTCTTTATATCATAGCTGCTCTAAACAGTTTCCCACACCTCACTGTTCTGCTTTTATTCTTAGTTTTCACACCTAAGTTCAAGTGTCAAGTTTATTTGTCATGTGCATTTAAAAGTACAGTGAAATGCATTTAACCCTGGCTCTCTCTCAGCCCTTAAAATCTATCAATAGTACACTAGATAAATACTACAATAAATAAGACAATACCTGAGAATAAAAATTATAAAACAACCTAAAAACCATAGAAAAACATCCATAACTAGAATGGCACTTGGAGAGCTCAGACCTCCGCCAAGCTGCCCGAGTACGATTGCCCCCCCCGCCCTCTCCGTTCAGCTTGCTTCATCCACATGTGTTTTTGTTTATGTTGAGATCAGCTGAAGGTAGCAGAGCATCATAAAACACTTCATTCAAACTGGACAGAAACAAAATAAAACAGTAGTTACACTGCACATGTCCTAAAGCCTGTGGTGTTAATGCACAGGCTGAGCGGAGTTATTAAAAATAATTCCCGAAGCCGGATCATGATCCGGATCACCACCAAAATCTAATGTATTGTTCATTGTGCCACACCCCAACCCTCCAAAACATTTTTCCAAAATCTTTCGGAGTAATGCTGCTAACGGACAAACCAACAAACCAACGCGTGTGAAAACATAACCTCCTTCCTCGTCCTTCGGCCTTGGCGGAGGTAAAAAACAATCCACAGCTCTGCATTCATTTAGCACAACTGCTCAGCAGTCTGACCTCCTGAGAGTAAAAACTGTCTCTGAGGCGAGAGATCCGAGCACTAAGTAAGGGATAATGTACAGCTAGCGGGTCATTGTTGTGAAAGAATCCCCGACAGGGCGATGCTGCACCCCGACACGAAGCTGTACATTATCCCGCTTATTACACGGTTACTTACTGAAGAAATCAATTTTGACGCAAAAACGGTCCGCCAGAGGCCGACATCAGAGCTTTGCCCATAGCAATGGTCTGTTATACAGATATAACAGACCGCAGAACGCCGTGATTGACCAATCAGAATTGAGTATTCAACACAGCCGTGCCATAAATTATGATGAACAACTGATGAATTTCTATATTCTAGTTCAGTTCTACTTAGATAGATGCATGATGAGGAACCTTTTTATGACACTTACTGTAGATAATTGATCTGATAATTGATTATCTTCAAGCTTTCCTTTACCCCAAATCATATTGGTTGTATGATCCACTTTGTTTTATTAACTGACTGTTAACAAACTTATGATTGTGGTTCCTGATGTGCTCTGTGTTACAGTGATACAGGGTCAGGATGATGACTGGGGAGTGACTTACACTTCTACTGAGATCTGTGGCTTAAAAGGATCAACAGTAGAAATATATTGCAGCTACACATACCCATCCAGAATAAATCGTCGTTATACTAGAGTTCAGAAAACATTCTGGTTTATTAAAAAGAAAGATGGTGAACCTGTGGATCTGACAACGGACCGGGAGTATTCAGGTCGTGTGCAGTATCACTGTGAAAACAACGTCTGCTCTCTGAGAATCACAGACCTGAGAGAGAGCGACTCAGCTGAGTACAAGTTCAGGTTCATAACAAACCAACCAGGTGGAAGGTTTACTGGTTCACCTGGAGTCTCTCTGTCTGTCACAGGTAACATTTGCTTCTGAACATTCATTTAGTTCCAAGTGTTCAACATCTCATGAAGGTTACTTGAATCTGTTTTCTGTTCTGTTTCTGTATCTTCTGTTTCTTATTCACATATTCAGATCTCCAGGTGCAGGTGAGCAGAGCAGAGGTCTACCAGTATTATACCTGGGCAGAGCTGAAGTGTCAGAGCAGCTGTCGTCCACCTGTCGACTACGTCTGGTACAGGAAAGAACGGGAAATTAGTGGACAAACATCTTCTTCTTATTCAGTCTACGTTTATCCTGCAGACAGCTTTTCTTGTGCTGTAAGAGGATCTGAGGACTTCCCCTCTCCTTCAGTGTGTGAGTTTACTTACAGTCTTCCACTGATATTACACCATCTTGCTGGAGGCTTGTTTGTACTGTACCTTAACTGCATGTAACTCAGTGGTATTTGGTGATTGATTGTGCAGAATTGGATAAAAAACTAAATCACTATGAGACTGTAGACATGTTGCTAATTATCTCTTCAGTCTTAAAATTAAAGCAACTCAAACTGGAAATTTAGCAAAACAAGATTTGTCATCATGTCGTCAGACTGAGATGTTTCAAATAATTTGTGCCGATATTCATCGTCTGTTATTGTATCTTTATTGACACTTTTCTTAATTAGATATTCTGCAATCTTGAGCCTTACTTTCAGATGTGAAACACTTCATGGGTCCAGGTTTTATCTCACATTGTTTTTATTCTGGTCCATCAACAAACACATGAGTGAAAAGAAATCAGATGTTTTCCAAGTTTCCAAGAATTACAACATCTGTCTGATCAAGTTTCATTGTTGAAGTGATGATGTCAGAAAATACTACAGGAAAAAACAAAAATGTCTGAAATTTTCATTGTTTAATGATTTATTTATCTTATTTATCCACCAGAGGTCATCAGTAGACATGGAAGTGTCCAGAGACAGTGAACCAGGATCAGATGCTTTACCTCTAATCATATTGGTTGTATGATCCACTTTGTCTTTTTAACTGACTGTTAACAAACTTGTGATTGTGGTTCCTGATGTGCTCTGTGTTACAGTGATACAGGGTCAGGACGATGGCTGGGGAGTGACTTACACTTCTACTGAGATCTGTGCCTCAAAAGGATCAACTGTGGAAATACACTGCACCTACACATACCCATCCAGAGGAAAGGACGGTGATACTAGAGTTGAGAAAACTTTCTGGTTTACTAAAAAGAAAGGTGATGAATTTGTGGATCTAGAAACAGACGTGGAGTATTCAGATCGTGTGCAGTATCACTGTGAAAACAACGTCTGCTCTCTGAGAATCACAGACCTGAGAGAGAGCGACTCAGCTGAGTACAAGTTCAGGTTCATAACAAACCAACCAGATGTGAGTTTAACTGGTTCACCTGGAGTCTCTCTGTCTGTCACAGGTAACATTTCCTTCTGAAGATTTATTCATTTAGTTACCAAGTGTTCAACATCTTATGAAGGTTACTTGAATCTGTTTGGTTAAAAGTTGACAGTTCAGTCTGAAATGAAGACTTCTGTTTCTTATTCACATATTCAGATCTCCAGGTGCAGGTGAGCAGATTAAAGGTCTACGGGTCTGATAACAGAGAGCTGAAGTGTCAGAGCAGCTGTCGTCCACCTGTCGACTACGTCTGGTACAAGAATGGGGAGAAAATGAAGGAAGAAACATCTTCTTCTTATTCAGTCTACGTTCATCCTGCAGACAGCTTTTCTTGTGCTGTAAGAGGATCTGAGGACTTCCCCTCTCCTTCAGTGTGTGAGTTTACTTACAGTCTTCCACTGATATAACACCATCTGGTGGAGGCTTGTTTGTACTGTACCTTAACTGCATGTAACTCAGTGGTATTTGGTGATTGATTGTGCAGAATTGGATAAAAAACTAAATCACTATGAGACTGTAGACATGTTGCTGATGATCTCTTCAGTCTTCAAATTAAAACAACTCAAACTGGAAATTTAGCAAAACAAGATTTGTCATCATGTCGTCAGACTGAGAGATGTTTCAAATAATTTGTGCCGATATTCATCATCTGTTATTGTATCTTTATTGACACTGTTCTTAGTTAGATATTCTGCAATCTTGGGCCTTAATTTCAGATGTAAAATACTTCATGGGTCCAGGTTTTATCTCACATTGTTTTTATTCTGGTCCATCAACAAACACATGAGTGAAAAGAAATCAGATGTTTTCTAAGTTTTCAAGAATTACAACATCTGTCTGATCAAGTTTCATTGTTGAAGTGATGATGTCAGAAATACTACAGGAGGAACAATCATGTCTGAGATTTTCATTGTTTTATGATTTATTTCTGAACTATTGTCCATATAAAATTATGTTACACTGTGAAAACTCATCTTGAAATTAAATGTTAAATGTGTTTATGTTTTCTCCTCCAGATGCTCCAAAGCTTCTCTCAGTGTCAGTGAGTCTCTCTGGTGAGATAGTGGAGGGCAGCTCAGTGACTCTGACCTGTAGCAGTGATGCTAACCCAGCAGCTAACTACACCTGGTACAAGAATAGAAAACCAGTCCTTCGTCCTCTCAGTAAAGAACCACAGCTTGTCTTCAGCTCCATCCAGTCCTCTGACTCTGGATGGTATGACTGTACAGCTGAGAACAAGCTGGGGTGGTGGACATCTAAATACATCTCTATTAACGTGAAATGTGAGTAAAACACAGCTAATTTAAAAAGCTTCATGCAACTAATGACACCTTATTCACAGTCTGCTGCTGTAGTTCACTGAGCAGCTACAGTAGATGATGAAAAGGCAGTTTTATTTACAGCTGGCTCCCACATCTGCACAGATGTTCAGAGGATTCAAACGTCAGTAATCCAGAAAACCACCTCAGGTTTCTGTCCTGTTACCGACCCTGTCTCCAGCACCAGAAATTAACTGGGGGAAATATTATTACATGTCAAAACATAAAGGAGATATAAAGTATATGGATTTCTTATCTTGTGTGGAGTGATGGTCTTGATTGACTATCGATAAGCAGAGTTGGGTCGATGTAGTTATTGATATTACATTGCTGGTCAGCCCAGTATTTACAACACATTTTAAACAACTTTACTAATCATACCTGCTTTCTTCAGCTCTGCCACAGTTCAGTCACAAAACCTCCTGTAAAGTTCCAGATGCTTCACACACACAACTATGACTCAGCACCAAAGATCCTCATTTTCTTTCATTTATTTCATCTCCTCCAGATGCTCCAAAGCTTCCCTCAGTGTCAGTGAGTCTCTCTGGTGAGATAGTGGAGGGCAGTTCAGTGACTCTGACCTGTAGCAGTAATGCTAACCCAGCAGCTAAATACACCTGGTACAAGAATGGAAATACAGACCTTCCTCCTCTCAGTGAAGAACCACAGCTTGTCTTCAGCTCCATCCAGTCCTCTGACTCTGGACAGTATGACTGTACAGCTGAGAACAAGCTGGGGAAGAGGACAACATCTAAATACATCTCTGGAAATATTAAATGTGAGTAAAACGCAGCTAATTTAAAAACTAATGACAACATTTCAAATCTTTATTACACATCACATTTACAGTCTGCTGCTGTAGTTCACTGAGCAGTTTAGAAAATGTCTTTTTTATCATACCTTCTTCCATCAGCTCTGTCACAGTTCAGTCACAAAACCACCTCTAAAGTTTCAGATGCTTCCACAAACATTACTCTTTTCAACACATGTTGCACCAAAGAAAGCTATGCTAATTTTTGGCAGTTTATTTCATCTCCTCCAGATCCTCCAAAGCTTCCCTCAGTGTCAGTGAGTCCCTCTGGTGAGATAGTGGAGGGCAGTTCAGTGACTCTGACCTGTAGCAGTGATGCTAACCCAGCAGCTAACTACACCTGGTACAAGGAGAACCAAACACTGCTTCAGGGACCAGAAGGCATCTATCATTTCACCTCCATCAGCTCTGAGGACAGAGGGATCTACTACTGCAAGTCTGAGAATCAACATGGAGAGATCATGTCATCGTCTCTAGCAGTAGATGTCCAGTGTGAGTCACACAAGTCTGTTGTATTTTTCATGATACTAATGTACTTCAAAATCATGCACGGCTAATATTAATGTAATGTGTCTCTCTAAATCTCCTCCAGATGGTCCAAAGCTTCCCTCAGTGTCAGTGAGTCTCTCTGGTGAGATAGTGGAGGGCAGTTCAGTGAATCTGACCTGTAGCAGTGATGCTAACCCAGCAGCTAACTACACCTGGTACAAGGAGAATGAAGACTCACCAAAAGCATCAGGACAGATCTTCACCATCACTGACTTCAGAGCTGAACACAGTGGGAATTATTACTGTGAAGCCCAGAACAGAAGAGGACGTCAGAACTCCACCTTTCATCTGATTGTTGTAGCAGGTTAGTGTTGCATTCATGTTTTCAGTGAGGGTATTAAATTGTTGACCTTGATTTTGTTAATAGGGGGAAGAAATACTTTGATAAGCTATCATCTGTTATCTGTTCAAAATGTACCTTAAAGGGAGATTTGTCAAGTATTTAATACTCTTATCAACATGGAAGTGGACAAATATGCTGCTTTATGCAAATGTATGTATATATTTATTATTGGCAATGAATTAACAACACAAAACAATGACAGATATTGTCCAGAAACCCTCACAGGTACTGCATTTAGCATAAAACAATATGCTCAAATCATAACATGGCAAACTGCAGCCCAACAGGCAACAACAGCTGTCAGTGTGTCAGTGTGCTGACTTGACTATGACTTGCCCAAAACTGCATGTGATTATCATAAAGTGGGCATGTCTGTAAAGGGGAGACTCGTGGGTACCCATAGAACCCATTTACATTCACATATCTGGAGGTCAGAGGTGTCCAAAATGTCCAAAAAAAGTAAAGAAAAAAAAAGTTAGAAAAATTTCCCCAAAAAAGTCTGACAAATGTCAAAAATGTACATTAAAAGTCTGAAAAATGTCCGAAAAATGTAAAAAATAATACAATGAATAATTTCGAAAAAAAAGGAAAATGTCCCAAAAATGTAAAAAAAAAAAAAAAAAAATTGAATAATGTCGGAAAAAAAAATTGAAAAATAAGAAAAAAGAAAAAAGTCTGAAAAATGTCTAAAAAATGTAAAAAAAAAAAAAAATTCTGAAAATTTAAAAAAAAAAAAAAAAATCGAAAAATGTCCCAAAAAAAGTCTGACAAACGTCAAAAAATGTCCCAGAAAAAGTCCGAAAAAAATATAAAAAAAAAAAAAAAGTTTGAATAATGTCGAAAAAAATGTCAGAAAATGTAAAAAAAAAAAAAAAAAAAAAAAATGTCCAAAAAAAAGTCTGAAAAATGTGAAAAAGAAAATGTCAAGAAAAATATTGTCCAGAAACCCTCACAGGTACTGCATTCACCAGAAAACAATATGCTCAAATCATAACATGGCAAACTGCAGCCGAACAGGCAACAACAGCTGTCAGTGTGTCAGTGTGCTTTTCTGTCATATATCAATGGTCCAAACATGCTGTAACACCCTAATTAACTGTCTGTGTTTTCTTTAGATCACCATTCATCAGGAGCAGGGAGATTAGCAGCTGCTGGAACAATCCCTGTTGTTCTCCTGGCTATCATATCCCTCTCTGTTTTCCTGTGGATCAGGTGAGCAGTTCTGTTTCACTGAGTCGTTGTTGGTTAAATCATTAAAAGTTAAGTTGTCAGAACTAAAACATTCAATCATTTATTTGTTTAATTAATTATCCTAACTAGAAAAAAGAGGGCTTCCAGGGACTCGTCTGAGCCTGAAGAGAGACCAGACAACAGGGACCAGGAGGTGAGAATAGTTACGTAAATTATTTTACTCACACACTGACTTTAAGTGCGTCTAGAAAACTCATCTGACTGGATGAGAAGGACCTCATGTTGTTATTGTGACATCCCTCTTTACACAAACTTCTATCACGTATCTCTTCTTGGATGTGACTAAATTCCTAGTACATCCAGAATGGTTCCTACTTTTTGTCTTTAAAGCAGGGACATTTATTCCATCACTAACACAGCTGCTGCTGCTCTGGTCTTTCCTGTCCTGGTTAATATCCCTACTCATGTAAAATGTCTACCTGATCAGGGACAGCCGGAGGAGCAGGGTGACCTTCAGTATGCCAGCGTCCAGTTCTCCACCAACCAGACAGATCCTCTCTACTCGGACATCAGACCAGCTCAGCACCTCAGACTCACGGAGCGACAGGAAGTCGCTGAGTACGCTGCTGTCAAGTTAAACAGTGCCAGTTCTGCTCTGAGGTGAGCAGCTCCTCACACAGGAACATTAGCCTCTCTGCAAGATTAAAATGACATAACGTGTTACCAAATAAATTCATTGCTTCTGCATTCCTATTATCACTGTTGGGATATGATGAGAATTATATTATTTCATGCTGTATCTTCAGAATCACTTGTTTTTGTTCTCAGAACCAGAGGTCAGGACTCTGGAGAGGATCCAGCTGCATTGTACAGCACAGTCAACAAAACCCGATGATCACAGGAGGCGTTGCATTTGATAAAGTGTTGGTATGAAAGTCATTTGAATGTAAATGATGCATGATGGGATCACAGAGAGGCAGACCTCAAAGTTTAAACTGTGACCTGGAGAAGCTGGAAGATTTCTATATGATAACAGATTATTTTGCTGCTTTGCTATCGGAGGGGAAAATGTGTTTGCTGATTTGTAGTCGCCAACTGTCTTACTGATGTGCATTTCTGTATATACCATATATCTCAACCACGTTCTTCTTCTTCCCTCTTTTTTTTACCATTTTTAAACACAACTGGTTCAGATACCAATCATCAGTTCTCTTATACTCATTTTACTGCCTCACCTGCTCATTACAGTCATTACATTACTATCGTTTTTATACATATAATCACAGCTGGTGTGTTTTTCTTCTGTATTTGTACTTTCACCATGTATTTAGATTTTGTACTTGTACTATAATATTTCTTCGTATTCAATAAAAACTAAATAGTAGCTATGTTAAAAAATATCTTTTCTTTTCCCCCTTTTACTCGTGTTGGTCGGCCTGATGAGGCCGTATTTTCTTAGTAACACTCTCTTAGTTCCTGTCTACACGTATACAGATATTTAAAAAAAAAAACAGATATTTTCAACTCCGTTTGACCTTCGTTTTTCCAAAATATCTCTGTCCAGCTCCAAACGCTTCCCGTAATATATACATGTCACCACAAGTTAAGGGTCAAGGAATGTTGTTAGCACCCTTCTCTCCCCCTTTCCTTCAGCTTCATTACAGACGGTTGGATAAAGCTGGACTAAATAGAAACTTTAACTAGATAGATGAAGCAGGTTTAAGTGCTTTATAAATACTGTGAAAGTATCAAAACTCTCAATCCACGGAGAGATACACACAGCCCGTATTCAGAAACTGTTGAAACAAGCTGTCAGGATTTCTGTAACTTTGTGATGTCACAACTTTACAACATTTCACTGTTGTAAACATGCTCCATGTGTCCCAGTTTATTTCCGCTTGCAGGGTATTGTGAATGACATCAGCTGACAGGAAGTAAACATGAACCCAAGCTGTTGCCTAGCAACGCAATTCCGTTGAAATGCATTAAAACGGAGAATTTCAGACTGATGGTAAATACAGGTGTATTCAGGCAGACAGTATGAGGAAAATAAAGTTTTTTTTTTTTTAACATTACAGCATGTAAAGATGTTCTAGAAGAAACATAAAATACAAGTATGAAGCTGAAAATTAGCATAATATGGGACCTTTAATACTTCAAATAAACAGATAGATACTAACGATTATTTTTCAGACCCTAAACTGTGACTGCATCTTGAAATGTTCTCTATTGTGTTAGTGTGGTGTTCTGACCACAAAACTAATTTCTCACACTCCCTTAAATATATTATATTAAGAAGTTGAACAACTTGACTTCTCTTTCTTTTTCGGTCTCTCCTCTCGTCTACTTTCAGATGATTTACAGTCCTGCTCACCACTGTGGAAAATAACCTCTCCTGGTCCATGTTTTTCATTCATATCATTCATGTTTCCTGTTTTATTTTGTTACTCACCTCTCCTCTCGTTTCAGATCACTTCACTTCCTGCTTTTGTGTGTTTTCCCGCCTGTTTTGGACGTCTGCCCCCCCCTGATTAGTTTCACCTGTCCCTCATTGGCCCCGGCACTCCCCAGACCTCCTGCTCACCTGTTCTCACTTCCCCCATCAGTCATTCACTACATATACCAGCCCGGTTCCTCTGGGTTTTAATTAGTTTGTTATGTGGTGTTCTGTTGCCTGCTGGACCTTCTGCCTATTTGGCTGAAACTTCAATAAATCACTTAAATGCTGCCTCCTCAACTCTCAGCATTGGGGTCCAATCCCTGTTTGAGTGTTCCCTGCACCATGACAAGTTAGTGTTTTTTTCTTTTTCTACTATTGATTTTATAAAATCTGCTTTCTCCTTGACTTATTCAAAATAAACAGCCCAAAATAATAAGCTTTGATGACAAACAAAAGTGGTCATAGGAGGTTTTTTTGCAGACATTATTAATGCAGTAGATCTTTTAAGTCAAGGCTTTTTCACCGCATCGTCATACACTGAAGTGAAAACTGCAGAGAGTGATTGACAGAACTTTGTTTTAGATGCTGAATTGTGCCTGCATTTACAAAAAAGGGAGACATGAGAACTAATCTTCTCTTGTTAGAGTTAGAGAGGTGGAGTGGTGCCAGCAGAGTCATTTTGTTGGTCACTTTCTGGCATCTGGTTGGCAGTATATTAATGTGAAGAGGAAGGAAGTCTGGTGTATTTTAACCACCTGCTTTCGGTCACCTGTCTACTTTCATGCCCACAGAGGGACGTTACATTTCAAGAGAACTTCCTTCTATACTGAAAGTAGGAGTGTCTGATGTTACTAATCTACATCTTGTGTACATTCATCACCTTCTTGTCTGTTTTATTGTTACTGAAGCCAAACAGACGAGAGGAGAGGAGCAGCTATGAGTTTAACAGCAAGTGGATTTGTTGTCTTCCTTCTCTCTATGCCAGGTAACGTATGAATACATTTAGGGCATTTACCAGCTTTATGTGGGATAAAGAACATATTCTAAGTAAATCCAGCACTTTTCAAGTCTGTGAATTTGCTTAAGTGTCTGTTTTCTGTTTCCTGTTTCATTACATATTTAGCACAAGTGTTTTTTTTTCTCACACATCTCTACAAGATGATTTGTCGTCCCATTTTTAAGGAGATATTATTTAACATAATTAAAAGGAAAAGCAGCAAATCATAACATTTGTGAAGCTGGAACCAGCCCCATCAGGGTGATGAGAGAGGAAGTTAAACTGGCCGGAGGGGGGGCTTTAAATGAGAAGAAGAAATGTCTGAAGGAAAGCAGAAAGCAGCACATTTTTGAGTCTACACACATAAAAATGATATCAATGCGTTCGGCCGAGTCTCTTCTCTCTGATGATAATAATATTTTAACCCGATTGGACTCACGGTCAATCGACTAATCGTTTCAGCTACACTTCTGTTGGGTAGCAATAATCAATAACGGTGCGTCACATTTTAGAAGCTCTTTGTATGTTTTGTACACACAAAAAGTATAACTTCAGCTGTCATGTAATTGAAGTGGAGTAAAAATACAAGAAAAAGTTCAAGCACCTCAAAATTGAATTGAGTAAATGTACTTAGTTACGTTCCACCACTGTGTACGTGATGTGAGGGCCGAAGACATCTGTTGTTTGAGGTTCTGAGTGTGATTGTGGTTCCTGATGTGCTCTGTGTTACAGTGATGCAGGGTCAGAATGACTCCTCTACTGGACTCACGCTGTCTGTCACAGACAGAAAAAAAGTCATAGTATAGTCTTTGTCAGTTTTCAGTAGCAGCAGCAGGTAGAAGAACGTTTAGAAGAACGTGGTGTTGGCAGCTTGAACTGAATCATGTCGAGGTGTCAAACATGATTTATTCTTTAGATCAGCTCATAGTCAGGTTCTGTGTGACTTACTGACTCATAACTTACTGCTTAAACTATCTTTCCTGTAGAGTTACTTATATTACACAAGTTGAGGATTAAAGTTGTTTTGCAAATGTCATTTTGAAATTGTACATAATAAGTAAGATTTGAAAAGTCCTGGGGTCTCATTTATAAAACTGTGCGTAGGATCCATACTAAAAATGTACGTGCGCACAAAAGCCGAAAATGGCGTGCGCCAAAAAAAAAATCAGACTTATAAAACTGTGCGTACGCACACCTGCAGGCAATGTTCCCACAGTCCACCTGGGAATGTGCGCACATGGATCAGCCTCCTATCCCGCCCTCGACACGCCCACATTCAGCCATAAATGGTCGATGCAAAGCACCTCATGAATGTTTCTCCATGTAAATGAGCCTGTTGATCAGTGGATCTTTACGGTGAATCACGGCGACTACCGAGAGGAAGACCAAGAAAAGGAGTTTTTTCCGACACAGAGATCAAGGTTATTGTGGGTGAGGAGGTCCATGAACACTCGTTCCCTCCTAATTCTACCATTCACGTAGTCCTCACAGTGACAGTTCATCCACCATGCAGCATGTTACAAGTCTCACCGCAGTGATTATATGTTTACAGCAATCAGACTGATCGATTCACAACTTGTCAAAATAATCGCGACAATCAGTAATATCCCCCCACCTGGATATCATTTAAAAAGGAAGTTTGATAGGTGAACACAATGTATTTATTTAAGTTTTTATGGCGAACTTGGCCTGTATTATGATTAGGACTGATAATGATATGACGATATGGAGAGTAACGATTCTGCGAGAGCTGTCACTGGCTTTATTTCCGCACTTTGCTAATTTACTCCATCCATACTGTACATGCAGGAGGTGAAGATGTGCTGGGTGGAGGTGACTGGAGGAAGCTGAGTGTGTGTGGCGCACCGCGGTGGCGCACTGGAGACAGTCTGATAGTTACATCGGACAGCTTTGCTATCCTTTTGTCAATGTATACTGTATCTGTCCCTATCTAATAAACCATAAATAAATGAATAAGTCATATCATGTTCACTGCAGCGATTTTACACACAACAACTTTATAAAAATTACTATCATACTTTGATATCTCCGATGATCATGATTTCAACAGCTACGTTGCTCCGCAGCTGAGAGTCGGTAGTTCGGCCCGCTCCTCTCCGCACCGGAGGGGGGGGGACGGGGACGGGGACGGGGACGTGATGTGAGACAGCGCTGATGAGATATTGAGCGGAATTTGCTTTGAGATTTGAGTTGGCTGATATATTTAACATTTGTAAGGTGCTTATGGGTTAAGTATGGCTCACTAGCACACTGCTGGTTTAAATATCTATGATAAAGTGGATCTATAAGTAACGTGTGATATGAAGTGACGTTAAATGTTTAATTTCTACAATCTGGTTTCAATTCACCGCCTCACCATCTGCGTGTCCAGTTTCCCCTACCTCGGTGCATCCATAATGTGCGTACGCATGGGTCAAAGTTTCCGTACAGGTGCGCACATTCTCCCGTCAAGTTTGTTTTTATAGATCACAACTGTTGCGTGGGAAGTGGCGTACGCACATTTCAGGCCCCGTTTTGTGCGTACGCAATGGTTATAAATGAGACCCCTGATCATCTTCTGGGTTTGCAGCTGTCCTTGCTGACGGAGCCAATAGAGTCTGTTCAAAACAGAGACGGTGAACTGAAAGTATCACATTTTACTCCACGTGCAGTTTAGATTTACACACCTTGAGATCAAACATAAAGCCAGTAGTAGCACACTTTGTTAGAGGGTCAAAAGATTCAGTCCTTGCTGTGTTCAAAACCAGATGTGCAGTTGGAGGAAGCAGGTCGCTCCAATCCTTTGTTTCTCCAGAGTTAGCAGCTCGACACTAACCTGCTTTGTTCCTGTGCTTGTAAGGTTAGCTGGCAGACTTTGTTGTTGTCCCTGGTGCTGAAATTGTCGCTAAACTTGCAGAAACCTTAAGAAGGCCGGCAGACCTTCTTAGGAGAAGTTCTTGTGTCTCTGTGTCTGTTGGTAAAAGGCCACAGATCAGAGAGCAGAGCTGACCTCTTGCAGAGCAGCTGGTTCTGCTGCTTTCTGGAGAGAGAGAGAGAGAGAGAGAGAGAGAGAGAGAGAGAGAGAGAGAGAGAGAGAAAACAAAGGAAGCCCTTTGGTTTTGTCCTTTGGATATCACAGGTAGGTGTGAATGGGTCATGGGCTACAGTAACCATGGTTACTGAGTCCATGGATGGAGTTTAGGATTCAAGGAAAAATGTCCCAAAAAAAGTCTGACAAACGTCAAAAAATGTCCCAGAAAAAGTCCGAAAAAAATATAAAAAAAAAAAAAAAAGTTTGAATAATGTCGAAAAAAATGTCAGAAAATGTAAAAAAAAAAAAAAAAAAAAAAATGTCCAAAAAAAAGTCTGAAAAATGTGAAAAAGAAAACGTCAAGAAAAATATTGTCCAGAAACCCTCACAGGTACTGCATTCACCAGAAAACAATATGCTCAAATCATAACATGGCAAACTGCAGCCGAACAGGCAACAACAGCTGTCAGTGTGTCAGTGTGCTTTTCTGTCATATATCAATGGTCCAAACATGCTGTAACACCCTAATGAACTGTCTGTGTTTTCTTTAGATCACCATTCATCAGGAGCAGGGAGATTAGCAGCTGCTGGAACAATCCCTGTTGTTCTCCTGGCTGTCATATCCCTCTCTGTCTTCCTGTGGATCAGGTGAGCAGTTCTGTTTCACTGAGTCGTTGTTGGTTAAATCATTAAAAGTTAGTTTGTCAGAACTAAAACATTCAATCATTTATTTGTTTAATTAATTATCCTAACTAGAAAAAAGAGGGCTTCCAGGGACTCGTCTGAGCCTGAAGAGAGACCAGACAACAGGGACCAGGAGGTGAGAATAGTTACGTATATTATTTTACTCACACACTGACTTTAAGTGCGTCTAGAAAACTCATCTGACTGGATGAGAAGGACCTCATGTTGCTATTGTGACATCCCTCTTTACACAAACTTCTATCACGTATCTCTTCTTGGATGTGACTAAATTCCTAGTACATCCAGAATGGTTCCTACTTTTTGTCCTTAAAGCAGGGACATTTATTCCATCACTAACACAGCTGCTGCTGCTCTGGTCTTTCCTGTCCTGGTTAATATCCCTACTCATGTAAAATGTCTACCTGATCAGGGACAGCCGGAGGAGCAGGGTGACCTTCAGTATGCCAGCGTCCAGTTCTCCAACAAGCAGACAGATCCTCTCTACTCGGACATCAGACCAGCTCAGCACCTCAGACTCACGGAGCGACAGGAAGTCGCTGAGTACGCTGCTGTCAAGTTCAACAGTGCCAGTACTGCGCTGAGGTGAGCAGCTCCTCACACAGGAACATTAGCCTCTCTGCAAGATTAAAATGACATAACGTGTTACCAAATAAATTCATTGCTTCTGCATTCCTATTATCACCGTTGGGATATGATGAGAATTATATTATTTCATGCTGTATCTTCAGAATCACTTGTTTTTGTTCTCAGAACCAGAGGTCAGGACTCTGGAGAGGATCCAGCTGCATTGTACAGCACAGTCAACAAAACCCGATGATCACAGGAGGCGCTGCATTTGATAAAGTGTTGGTATGAAAGTCATTTGAATGTAAATGATGCATGATGGGATCACAGAGAGGCAGACCTCAAAGTTTAAACTGTGACCTGGAGAAGCTGGAAGATTTCTATCTGATAACAGATTATTTTGCTGCTTTGCTATCGGAGGGGAAAATGTGTTTGCTGATTTGTAGTCGCCAACTGTTTTACTGATATGCATTTCTGTATATACCATATATCTCCACCACGTTCTTCTTCTTCCCTCTTTTTTTTTTTTACCATTTTTAAACACAACTGGTTCAGATACCAATCATCAGTTCTCTTATACTCATTTTACTGCCTCACCTGCTCATTACAGTCATTACATTACTGTCGTTTTTATACATATAATCACAGCTGGTGTGTTTTTGTTCTGTATTTGTACTTTCACCATGTATTTAGATTTTGTACTTGTACTATATTATTTCTTCTTATTCAATAAAAACTAAATAGTTGTTATGCTAAAAAATATCTTTTCTTTTCCCCCTTTTACTCGTGTTGGTCGGCCTGATGAGGCCGTATTTTCTTAGTAACACTCTCTTAGTTCCTGTCTACACGTATACAGATATTTAAAAAAAACCCGGATATTTTCATCTCCGTTTGACCTTCGTTTTTCCAAAATATCTCTGTCCAGCTCCAAACGCTTCCCGTAATATATACATGTCAACACAAGTTAAGGGTCAAGGAATGTTGTTACCACCCTTCTCTCCCCCTTTCCTTCAGCTTTATTACAGACGGTTTAATAAAGCTGGACTAAATAGAAACTTTAACTAGATAGATGAAGCAGGTTTAAGTGCTATATAAATACTGTGAAAGTATCAAAACTCTCAATCCACGGAGAGATACACACAGCCCGTATTCAGAAACTGTTGAAACAAGCTGTCTGTAACTTTGTGATGTCACAACTTTACAACATTTCACTGTTGTATGCGTGCTCCATGTGTCCCAGTTTATTTACGGTTGCAGTGTATTGTGAATGACATCAGCTGACAGGAAGTAAACATGGACCCAAGCTGTTGCCTAGCAACGCAATTCCGTTGAAATGCGTTAAAACGGAGCATTTCAGACTGATAGTAAATACAGGTGTATTCAGGCAGACAGTATGAGGAAAATAAAGTTTTTTTTTTTTTTAACATTACAGCATGTAAAGATGTTCTAGAAGAAACATAAAATACAAGAATGAAGCTGAAAATGAGCACGATATGGAACCTTTAATACGTCAAATAAACAGATAGATACTAACGATTATTTTTCAGACCCTAAACTGTGACTACACTTTAAAAAAAAAAAAAGGCCTTTTGAAATGATCTCTGTTGTGTTAGTGTGGTGTTCTGACCACAAAACTAGTTTCTCACACTCCCTTAAATATATTATATTAAGAAGTTGAACAACTTGACTTCTTTTTTCGGTCTCTCCTCTCGTCTACTTTCAGATGATTTACAGTCCTGCTCACCACTGTGGAAAATAACCTCTCCTGGTCCATGTTTTTCTTTCATATCATTCATGTTTCCTGTTTTATTTTGTTACTCACCTCTCCTCTCGTTTCAGATCACTTCACTTCCTGCTTTTGTGTGTTTTCCCGCCTGTTTTGGACGTCTGCCCCCCCCTGATTAGTTTCACCTGTCCCTCATTGGCCCCGGCACTCCCCAGACCTCCTGCTCACCTGTTCTCACTTCCCCCATCAGTCATTCACTACATATACCAGCCCGGTTCCTCTGGGTTTTAATCAGTTTGTTATGTGGTGTTCTGTTGCCTGCTGGACCTTCTGCCTATTTGGCTGAAACTTCAATAAATCACTTAAATGCTGCCTCCTCAACTCTCAGCATTTGGGTCCAATCCCTGTTTGAGTGTTCCCTGCACCATGACAAGTTAGTCTTTTTTTCTTTTTCTACTATTGATTTTATAAAATCTGCTTTCTCCTTGACTTATTCAAAATAAACAGCCCAAAATAATAAGCTTTGATGACAAACAAAAGTGGTCATAGGAGTTTTTTTTGCAGACATTATTAATGCAGTAGATCTTTTAAGTCAAGGCTTTTTCACCGCATCGTCATACACTGAAGTGAAAACTGCAGAGAGTGATTGACAGAACTTTGTTTTAGATGCTGAATTGTGCCTGCATTTACAAAAAAGGGAGACATGAGAACTAATCTTCTCTTGTTAGAGTTAGAGAGTTGGAGTGGTGCCAGCAGAGTCATTTTGTTGGTCACTTTCTGGCATCTGGTTGGCAGTATATTAATGTGAAGAGGAAGGAAGTCTGGTGTATTTTAACCACCTGCTTTCGGTCACCTGTCTACTTTCATGCCCACAGAGGGACGTTACATTTCAAGAGAACTTCCTTCTATACTGAAAGTAGGAGTGTCTGATGTTACTAATCTACATCTTGTGTACATTCATCACCTTCTTGTCTGTTTTATTGTTACTGAAGCCAAACAGACGAGAGGAGAGGAGCAGCTATGAGTTTAACAGCAAGTGGATTTGTTGTCTTCCTTCTCTCTATGCCAGGTAACGTATGAATACATTTAGGGCATTTACCAGCTTTATGTGGGATAAAGAACATATTCTAAGTAAATCCAGCACTTTTCAAGTCTGTGAATTTGCTTAAGTGTCTGTTTTCTGTTTCCTGTTTCATTACATATTTAGCACAAGTGTTTTTTTTTCTCACACATCTCTACAAGATGATTTGTCGTCCCATTTTTAAGGAGATATTATTTAACATAATTAAAAGGAAAAGCAGCAAATCATAACATTTGTGAAGCTGGAACCAGCCCCATCAGGGTGATGAGAGAGGAAGTTAAACTGGCCGGAGGGGGGGCTTTAAATGAGAAGAAGAAATGTCTGAAGGAAAGCAGAAAGCAGCACATTTTTGAGTCTACACACATAAAAATGATATCAATGCGTTCGGCCGAGTCTCTTCTCTCTGATGATAATAATATTTTAACCCGATTGGACTCACGGTCAATCGACTAATCGTTTCAGCTACACTTCTGTTGGGTAGCAATAATCAATAACGGTGCGTCACATTTTAGAAGCTCTTTGTATGTTTTGTACACACAAAAAGTATAACTTCAGCTGTCATGTAATTGAAGTGGAGTAAAAATACAAGAAAAAGTTCAAGCACCTCAAAATTGAATTGAGTAAATGTACTTAGTTACGTTCCACCACTGTGTACGTGATGTGAGGGCCGAAGACATCTGTTGTTTGAGGTTCTGAGTGTGATTGTGGTTCCTGATGTGCTCTGTGTTACAGTGATGCAGGGTCAGAATGACTCCTCTACTGGACTCACGCTGTCTGTCACAGACAGAAAAAAAGTCATAGTATAGTCTTTGTCAGTTTTCAGTAGCAGCAGCAGGTAGAAGAACGTTTAGAAGAACGTGGTGTTGGCAGCTTGAACTGAATCATGTCGAGGTGTCAAACATGATTTATTCTTTAGATCAGCTCATAGTCAGGTTCTGTGTGACTTACTGACTCATAACTTACTGCTTAAACTATCTTTCCTGTAGAGTTACTTATATTACACAAGTTGAGGATTAAAGTTGTTTTGCAAATGTCATTTTGAAATTGTACATAATAAGTAAGATTTGAAAAGTCCTGGGGTCTCATTTATAAAACTGTGCGTAGGATCCATACTAAAAATGTACGTGCGCACAAAAGCCGAAAATGGCGTGCGCCAAAAAAAAAATCAGACTTATAAAACTGTGCGTACGCACACCTGCAGGCAATGTTCCCACAGTCCACCTGGGAATGTGCGCACATGGATCAGCCTCCTATCCCGCCCTCGACACGCCCACATTCAGCCATAAATGGTCGATGCAAAGCACCTCATGAATGTTTCTCCATGTAAATGAGCCTGTTGATCAGTGGATCTTTACGGTGAATCACGGCGACTACCGAGAGGAAGACCAAGAAAAGGAGTTTTTCCGACACAGAGATCAAGGTTATTGTGGGTGAGGAGGTCCATGAACACTCGTTCCCTCCTAATTCTACCATTCACGTAGTCCTCACAGTGACAGTTCATCCACCATGCAGCATGTTACAAGTCTCACCGCAGTGATTATATGTTTACAGCAATCAGACTGATCGATTCACAACTTGTCAAAATAATCGCGACAATCAGTAATATCCCCCCACCTGGATATCATTTAAAAAGGAAGTTTGATAGGTGAACACAATGTATTTATTTAAGTTTTTATGGCGAACTTGGCCTGTATTATGATTAGGACTGATAATGATATGACGATATGGAGAGTAACGATTCTGCGAGAGCTGTCACTGGCTTTATTTCCGCACTTTGCTAATTTACTCCATCCATACTGTACATGCAGGAGGTGAAGATGTGCTGGGTGGAGGTGACTGGAGGAAGCTGAGTGTGTGTGGCGCACCGCGGTGGCGCACTGGAGACAGTCTGATAGTTACATCGGACAGCTTTGCTATCCTTTTGTCAATGTATACTGTATCTGTCCCTATCTAATAAACCATAAATAAATGAATAAGTCATATCATGTTCACTGCAGCGATTTTACACACAACAACTTTATAAAAATTACTATCATACTTTGATATCTCCGATGATCATGATTTCAACAGCTACGTTGCTCCGCAGCTGAGAGTCGGTAGTTCGGCCCGCTCCTCTCCGCACCGGAGGGGGGGGGACGGGGACGGGGACGGGGACGTGATGTGAGACAGCGCTGATGAGATATTGAGCGGAATTTGCTTTGAGATTTGAGTTGGCTGATATATTTAACATTTGTAAGGTGCTTATGGGTTAAGTATGGCTCACTAGCACACTGCTGGTTTAAATATCTATGATAAAGTGGATCTATAAGTAACGTGTGATATGAAGTGACGTTAAATGTTTAATTTCTACAATCTGGTTTCAATTCACCGCCTCACCATCTGCGTGTCCAGTTTCCCCTACCTCGGTGCATCCATAATGTGCGTACGCATGGGTCAAAGTTTCCGTACAGGTGCGCACATTCTCCCGTCAAGTTTGTTTTTATAGATCACAACTGTTGCGTGGGAAGTGGCGTACGCACATTTCAGGCCCCGTTTTGTGCGTACGCAATGGTTATAAATGAGACCCCTGATCATCTTCTGGGTTTGCAGCTGTCCTTGCTGACGGAGCCAATAGAGTCTGTTCAAAACAGAGACGGTGAACTGAAAGTATCACATTTTACTCCACGTGCAGTTTAGATTTACACACCTTGAGATCAAACATAAAGCCAGTAGTAGCACACTTTGTTAGAGGGTCAAAAGATTCAGTCCTTGCTGTGTTCAAAACCAGATGTGCAGTTGGAGGAAGCAGGTCGCTCCAATCCTTTGTTTCTCCAGAGTTAGCAGCTCGACACTAACCTGCTTTGTTCCTGTGCTTGTAAGGTTAGCTGGCAGACTTTGTTGTTGTCCCTGGTGCTGAAATTGTCGCTAAACTTGCAGAAACCTTAAGAAGGCCGGCAGACCTTCTTAGGAGAAGTTCTTGTGTCTCTGTGTCTGTTGGTAAAAGGCCACAGATCAGAGAGCAGAGCTGACCTCTTGCAGAGCAGCTGGTTCTGCTGCTTTCTGGAGAGAGAGAGAGAGAGAGAGAGAGAGAGAGAGAGAGAGAGAGAGAGAGAGAGAAAACAAAGGAAGCCCTTTGGTTTTGTCCTTTGGATATCACAGGTAGGTGTGAATGGGTCATGGGCTACAGTAACCATGGTTACTGAGTCCATGGATGGAGTTTAGGATTCAAGGACCATGTGACAGAGTTCATGTGGTCTCTGCCACCATCTTGATGGGGGGGGGGTCCCAACACATCCAATAGGTCATGATCTCAGTCTCATTTTCATTCAATCCATCCAAGTTTTGATATCTTTTAAGCTGCATTGAATCTTTACTTTCTTGTTTTTAAAGATCTTTGTATCGTCTGCAAAACAATGAAAAGGAATATTATGTTTCATAAAAATGGACCCAAGGGCAGCATTTACAATGAAAAGAGGATGGGGCCCCATACGCAGTCTTGAGGGACCCCACAGGTAACAACTTAATCTGGACCTCTAATGCTGAATGAATTAAATGTCCGAGGTAAAAGACTTAAAAATGCAAATAGTTCCAGTCATAAAATATGAAAATAAAGAACAAAAAGTGAGTTTAAGTTTGACTAAACAATGAGTGATGGATGGTAAAATGTTTCCGGGTTGTGATTCAGTATCTGTGATGCTTCACTGTCCTCTAGTGAGGAAGCTTCAGTGTGGCACATTCATCAGGCTTCATCACTCTGAGTGCTTCCTCCACTGTCTGCTTTAAAGGCTCACTTCACCCAAACTACATAAAGGCATATTTTCTCTCTCACCTCCAGTGGTGCAGAATTGGTTTGCTGCATACTGTTAGGTTTGGTGTTCTTTCAAATGTAAGATGTTATTTTTTTAATTTAAATGTAGAATATCTCTGCGCACAGTTTATCCAACTCATCCACCTAAACAAGCCAAAGCCATTAAAACTACTTTTTCTAAACAACATCATTATGTCCCCATTGTGTGTCCACAGCAAAGCCTACGAGTCGACTTGAATATGTGTGTTACATGTTCATGTTTGGTTTCCTCTAACAGAGTTTCTCACGTCTCAGTGGTCTGCATTTCTCAGCAAACAGCAGCAACCTGACCACAGAGAAGACACCAACCAAGAAGAACGTTTTCCATCCCCTCTTATCATTATTAATCTGCCTTCCATCCTGTTCAGTAAAGCTGCCTCGATAACACGAGTTTCTTATTCTGTTTTTATAAGTTTAAAGTTTATTGTGTATTTCCTGGCATTCGGCTCATCGTGCATATTAATTATCAAAAAAGGAAGTAAATCTAGTCTTTAACAGCCTGATATCTGCCTTCTGCTTATTCACAACTGAGGAAAGACATCATTAAAGACGACGCTCTTCTTCAATGTAAGTAGAAGCAGTTTATTGATGTGACTGATGCTGTATACCTCCTGTGTACATTATTTTATCTGCTGACATGTTTTATTGTCTCACACAGAGAGAGACGAGAGGAGCAGCTATGAGTTTAACTGCAGCAGCGAGTGGATTTGCCGTCTTCCTTCTCTCTGTGTCAGGTACTGTACATCTACAGTTACATTCATCACATTCAAAGAGGGGAATCTGGGGAAATGTGGGACTTGTAAAAGAAGGCTGAAGGTCACAGGTGGAAATAAGTAGGTCAGAGTTGTGTGAAAGGCAAACTTCCCTGAAATGCTGCAAATATTCATTTTGTGTACAATTGAGCTTTTCTAAAATAGTTTTTGTTTGTTTTAGTGTCACTTGTAATGGATATTAAGAAGCTCTTTTCTGTCAAGGTCTTTTGCATAAAGTAGCTGTGTGCTAAACACTCTGACATGCTGTAAACTGAGAATATTGTGAGTTTTATTCATAACTGTTCCCTCTGTTGTTCTAAAGACGACCCTGGTTGAAGAAGAGCCAGCTCATATGTGGCCGAGGATTAGTTTCTACCTGCAGCTACTTTTATCAGTTTTTATTAGTTTTGTGGAGGGATATTGGTCTCAAAGTGAAGTCATCACTTACTGTCTCAACTTCTCTTTATTAGGGCCCGAGCACCGACAACGTCGGGCCAGCGAAGGCCCTATTGAAACTTAAGGAATTATTATTATTCTTTTTCACAAAAATGAATCGCCTTTTTGAGGCCTTTGCCATGCTGGAAAAGTTGTTAAACTTGGCACACTTATCAGACGCGGTGCAAAATTTGATATTTTAAGGGTCTCAGATTCGGGTTTTGCAAAATGGCTCTCTAGCGCGCCCTAGAAAATTGGAAAAATTGATATCCGTTCTCCGGTTTTACCTACAAGTATGAAATTTAGCAGACAGATGTATCATGTGGAGACGCACAAAAAAGCCTCTTGGAGGTATGCCCAAAATTCAACAGGAAGTCAGCCATTTTGAATATAATATGCGATTTCGCCCAATTTAGCGTTTTATAGGTCGCGTACTTTAAGGAACTCCTCCTACAAATTTAATCCAATCGACTTGATATTTGGTCAGGACCATCTTAAGACCTTAAGGATGAAAAGTTAACCAAATGGTGAGTTTTCACTGAACGACCTGACCGTGGCGTGGCGGCCATTTTGGGCCATTCGCCATGAAACAGGAAGTTGTTGTAACTCCACTGTACATAGTCCGATCTGCCCCAAATTTCTCAGCCATGATAAGGGTCCAGTCCTGATGTCATTCAAATACAAATATATACTCATAGCCCCGCCCCCTACACATTAGCCCCGCCCCCTTTCATAACTCATGAACCGATTGTCGCACAGTCTTGTGGGTGGTGTCATATCACTCAGCAGAGAGTTCATGTTTCATTGGTGAAGGTTCTCCCCGCCCCCTACACAGAAGCCCCGCCCCCTTTACTGACTAATGAAGCGTTTGTCGTAGACTCTTGTGAGAAGTGTCATATCACTCAGCAGAGAGTTCATGTTTCATTGGTGAAGGTGATCCCCGCCCCCTACACACAAGCCCCGCCCCCTTGACTAACTAATTAACCGTTTGTCGTAGACTCTTGTGGGAGGTGTCATATCACCCAGCAGACAGTGCCTGTTACGTTGGTGAAGGTGATCCCCCGCCCCTTACACATTAGTCCCGCCCCCTTTCATAATTCTGTTTGTCGTAGAGTCTTGCGGCAGACGTTGTTGCCCTCGTCAGAGTTCTGGTTTCATTGTGCTCGGCCACGTCGGTCGGCGTCCCGCCAGTACCCCCGACGCGCGGAGAGGTGCTCGGGCCCGTTCATCGCTGCTTGCAGCTTTAATTCATCATACATCTGCACCAAACCCTGCTAGTTCCTTCTGCTCTCTCTGACCTCACTGTGATGTTTCCATGCTCTGTGCTGATAGCAGTCATCCACTTTTATCTTGTCTTTATATCATAGCCACTCTAAACAGTTTCCTACACCTCAGTGTTCTGCTTTTATTTTTAGATTTCACACTTAAGTTCAAGTGTCAAGTTTATTTGTCATATGCATTTAAAAGTACAGTGAAATGCATTTTACCCTGGCTCTCTCTCAGCCCTTAAAATCTATAAATAGTACACTAGATAAATACTACAATAAATAAGACAATACCTGAGAATAAAAACGATTGCCCCCCCCCCCCCCCCCCATCTCCGTTCAGCTTGCTTCATCCACGTGTATTTTTTTTGTATGTTGAGATCAGCTTTACGTAGCAGAGCATCATAAAACACTTCATTCAAACTGGACAGAAACAAAATAAAACATTAGTTACACTGCACATGTCCTAAAGCCTGTGGTATTAATGCACAGGCTGAGCGGAGTTATTAAAAACAATTCCCAAAGCCAGATCATGATCCGGATCACCACCAAAATCTAATGGATTGTTCATTGTGCCACACCCCAACCCTCCAAAAAATGTTTCCAAAATCTTTTGGAGTAATGCTGCTAACGGACAAACCAACAAACCAATGCGTGTGAAAACATAACCTCCTTCCTCGGCCTTCGGCCTTGGCGGAGGTAAAAAACAATCCACAGCTCTGCATTCATTTAGCGCTACTGCTCAGCAGTCTGACCTCCTGAGAGTAAAAATTGTGTCTGAGGCGAGAGATCCGAACACTAAGTAAGGGATAATGTACAGTTAGCGGGTCATTGTGACCCGCTAGCTGTACATTATCCCGCTTATTACACGGTTACTTACTGAAGAAATCAATATTTTGACGCAAAAACGGTCCGCCAGAGGCTGACATCAGAGCTGTGCCCATAGCAACGGTCTGTTATACAGATATAACAGACTGCAGAACGCCGTGATTGACCAATCAGAATCGAGTATTCAACACAGCCGTGTAATAAATTGTGATGAACAACTGATGAATTTCTATATTCTAGTTCAGTTCTACTTATATAGATGCATGATGAGGAACCTTTTTATGACACTTACTGTAGATAATTGATCTGATAATTGATGATCTTCAAGCTTTCCTTTACCTCAAATCATATTGGTTGTATGATTCACTTTGTCTTATTAACTGACTGTTAACAAACTTGTGATTGTGGTTCCTGATGTGCTCTGTGTTACAGTGATACAGGGTCAGGATGATGGCTGGGGAGTGACTTACACTTCTACTGAGATCTGTGCCTCAAAAGGATCAACAGTGGAAATACACTGCAGCTACACATACCCATCCAGAGGAAAGGACGGTGATACTAGAGTTCAGAAAACATTCTGGTTTATTAAAGATTATGTGGATCTGAAAACAGACCGGGAGTATTCAGGTCGTGTGCAGTATCACTGTGAAAACAAAGTCTGCTCTCTGAGAATCACAGACCTGAGAGAGAGCGACTCAGCTGAGTACAAGTTCAGGTTCATAACAAACCAACCAGATGTGAGTTTAACTGGTTCACCTGGAGTCTCTCTGTCTGTCACAGGTAACATTTCCTTCTGAAGATTTATTCATTTAGTTCCAAGTGTTCAACATCTCATGAAGGTTACTTGAATCTGTTTGGTTATATGTTGACAGTTCAGTCTGAAATGAAGACTTTTGTTTCTTATTCACATATTCAGATCTCCAGGTGCAGGTGAGCAGATCAGAGGTCTACCAGTATTATAACTGGGCAGAGCTGAAGTGTCAGAGCAGCTGTCGTCCACCTGTCGACTACGTCTGGTACAAGAATGGGGAGAAAATGAAGGAAGAAACATCTTCTTCTTATTCAGTCTACGTCTATCCTGCAGACAGCTTTTCTTGTGCTGTAAGAGGATCTGAGGACTTCCCCTCTCCTTCAGTGTGTGAGTTTACTTACAGTCTTCCACTGATATAACACCATCTGGTGGAGGCTTGTTTGTACTGTACCTTAACTGCATGTAACTCAGTGGTATTTGGTGATTGATTGTGCAGAATTGGATTTAAACTAAATCACTATGAGACTGTAGACATGTTGCTAATTATCTCTTCAGTCTTAAAATTAAAGAAGCTCAAACTGGAGATTTAGCAAAACAAGATTTGTCATTATGTCTTTAGACTGAGAGATGTTTCAACGAATTTGTGCCGATATTCATCATCTGTTATTGTATCTTTAGTTGACACTTTTCTTAGTTAGATATTCTGCAATCTTGAGTCTTAATTTCAGATGTAAAACACTTCATGGGTCCAGGTTTAATCTCACGTTGTTTTTATTCTGGTCCATCAACAAACAAACGAGTGAAAAGAAATCAGATGTTTTCCAAGTTTCCATGAATTAAAACATCTGTAAAGAATCTTTTTTTGTAAGGAAAATGATGAATGAAACTTCTTAAAGGACATGAAGACTACCACGCTCCTTCAGTGTGTGTTTTCGCCACTGCATCAGTAAAACTAGTATCGAAGGTAACAGGAAGCCATGTAGTTTGTACAGGAAATCAAGCTCCACCACCCACTTGGTTTTTGTATGAACTATTATCCATTTAAATTATGTTCCACTGTGAAAACTCATCTTGAAATTATATGTTAAATGTGTTTATGTTTTCTCCTCCAGATGCTCCAAAGCTTCCCTCAGTGTCAGTGAGTCCCTCTGGTGAGATAGTGGAGGGCAGTTCAGTGAATCTGACCTGTAGCAGTGATGCTAACCCAGCAGCTAACTACACCTGGTACAAGAAGAATATAAATCCACGTTTTGTTAGTAAAAGCCCACAGCAAGTCTTCAGCTCCATCCAGTCCTCTGACTCTCGATGGTATGGCTGTTTAGCTGTGAACGAACTGGGGAGGAAATCTGGATACATCTCTATTAACGTGAAATGTGAGTAAAACACAGATAATTTAAAAAGCTTCATGCAACTAATGACATAAAGTGAAAACATAAAGGAGATATAAGGTATATGTATTTCTTAGCTTGTGTGGAGTGATGGTCTTGATTGACTATCGATAAGCAGAGTTGGGTCGATGTAGTTATTGATATTATATTACTGGTCAGCCCAGTATTTACAACATATTTTAAACAACTTTACTAGTCATACCTGCTTTCTTCAGCTCTGCCACAGTTCAGTCACAAAACCTCCTGTAAAGTTTCAGATGCTCCAAACACACAACTATGACTCAGCACCAAAGATCCTCATTTTCTTTCATTTATTTCATCTCCTCCAGATGGTCCAAAGCTAGTGAACATGAACGTTACATTGACGCAGCTCGTTTAGCAGCAGCTGGTTACAGCGTTCTCCCTCAATACTGGATATTTGGACGTTGTCCCCATTAGTCAGTTAGACACAGTTGTTGCAGTTGTTTTATTATTATTTTTTTTTTATTTATGTATGCTTTTCTAGATGGTCCAAAGCTTCCCTCAGTGTCAGTGAGTCCCTCTGGTAAGATAGTGGAGGGCAGTTCAGTGACTCTGACCTGTTGCAGTGATGCTAACCCAGCAGCTAAATACACCTGGTACAAGAAGAATGAAGACTCACCAAAAGCATCAGGACAGATCTTCACAATCACTGACATCAGAGCTGAACACAGTGGGAATTATTACTGTGAAGCCCAGAACAACAGAGGACGTGATAACAACACCTTACATCTGAGTGTTGTAGCAGGTTAGTTCTCCACATTCACCTGTTTACTGCACCAGAACTGATTCACATGTTAATATGCAACAACCCATAACTGGTGCAGAGAAGATAAAACTCCCTATCTGCATTTGCAGACTGTTTTTCTGTAGCTGTGTTCAGGGAGGAACCTCCATCATGTCAGAGGTTGATGACACTGACTGACTAACAGACACTATCACCTGGCAAAGTGATGTATCAGTCTAATACTAGTGAGGTGAATCACATATCTGTGTATATTTCTAGGGCATCCAACAATGATGATGATTATTATCAGGTCGACTCTGGTGGTCTTGATTCCTTTGCTTCTCCTGATTCTGTGGACGAGGTACAACAATAAAAATCCATCAATTCAGTCACCGCTCTTTTATTTTCTTTCTCTAACTTCCTTTAGTTTTAGTGTCATGAATTTCATTATGTCACATTCTGTACTTTGTTGTTGTTGGACTCAATCCAGGAAGAAGATAACTCTGAGCTCCACCACTGAACCACATGAACCTGAAGAGATAGAGGTGAGAGAGAGAGAGAGAGAGAGAGAGAGAGAGAGGTGCTATAGACAGAACTTCTCCTATATCACATTTATAACAACTAAGTGAAGGTGTGAAGTGAATTTATGTTTAAAACACAACTTGCTGAGTAGAAACCAGTGATGCATTCGGCCATAACACAATTTCATCAAATACTTTACTTTAAAACATGATGATAAAATGTTAATATATATGCAGATTTCATGAATGAAGTCCATTGAGCCTCATGTTGTCGTCTCTCCCCATCAGTTAGACTCTTGTCCTGCGTATGAGAACATCTCAGACACTGCAGCACAGACAGAAGACAGAGAGGAGCAGGAAGACCTGGTGTGAAGTCCAATCAGGTTAGAGCCTCCTAGTCTGAGCGGAGATCTCCTCCTACCGATCCTCTGGAGATTTAGAAATAAATCAAATGTGTTGGTAGAACGGCAGTGAGAACAAAGTGTGTCTATCTGCGGGTCTCCAGTACTACATGACACATCCTCCAAACAGTCCCAGTCTGGTTGGGTGTAGGCACCAAAACTTTTAGGTGCTGAAACTACTTGGTTAGGTTTAGGAAAACATTATGGTTTGGGTTAAATTAAGTAGGTTAATCCCAGAAGTTATCTCAGGGGGGTGTTGTGTAGTAAAGCGGGCGTGTCGTGTAGCCTGCCAGACTGCAGATAGACCCTTCTCACGTGAACGTCCGCTAACAGACCTACGTCCCCTACATGTCCTTAGGACAGGCCAATCACAACCGTTTCTCTACATGCGTGGGGACGTACGGGGTTGCCACGTGGGGAGAACACGCTGTTATTGGTCGACGTCGTCTAGGACGCGTCTTACCGTAAATGTTGCCCTCCTCCCATTCTCCTCCGTAGTGAAGACGCAGTTTGTTTTGAACTGATAAATATGTTTGGCCACAAACATTAACAAACTTTGAAGGAGTTTTCTTCGCTGACTGCGGCTGAGTCATCCTGTAATGCAGTGGTTCTCAACTTGGACTCCTTGAGGGAGTTCCAGGGGGTCCCCAGAAAAATGGGGAATCGTTTATTTTCATTAATTAATTCCCTCTAGAAGTGAGTAAGAGTCAACAGAGTGACTATTCCTCTACGGTTATCTCCTCAACTGTAGTCGTCAACTATAGAATTGTGCTCTGAATCATATCTAACAACCAAGATCTTTTCAGATGGAGGTCCCTGAAGTAAAATCTGATCAAATGGGGGTCCGTGACCTAATGCGTATCAATTTAGGGGTCATTGACACGAGAAAGGTTGAGAACCACTGCTATAATGCATGAAGCAGAGAGGAAGAAATACCGCTCAGCAGCCGGACAGACTAAAGGAATCAAACCTGCGACCGTGAGTCACATTCTGGAGCCGTTTACCGGCCGGAGGAAAGCTCCCAGATATTTTTATTTTTTAAACGTTGAACAGCAGCAACAGTGAGTGAATCGTCTGTATGTGGCTGTTAGCATGTTAGCAGAGCAGCTGTAGCAATAACAGTTCTGTGCATGTGTTTCTGCTACGACAGCGTTTACACGCACACAACTTCTGCATGTCACCGCCCCCTCTTATTCAGTTAGTCCACTAATCCAGAGTTTTGGTCTTCGTCCACTATAATGTCATTTTTTTTATGCTTTATTCATGCTGAATGACTTATTTCTAAGAAACCAGAGCTCATCTCTGCTAAACAGCAGATTTAAAGTTGGTGCTTTTGTGGGATTCTTTGTGGAGAAACTCAGTTTTACAGATCTGTGGATTAAACCAACTAATTCATGAGTCAACAAAATCCTACGAGTGTTAGTCAACTAAGAATTTCTTTGGCTGAGGACAGCCCTACCACCCTGAAGACTTTGGCTTGTTTTATTTAACTCTATAATGGGTTCAACCCAGTTTTAGTAATGAAATCAGGGAGATCGTCTTCAGTCTCTGGTTGAGCAAAGCGTTTAGAGACTTGTGAGTCTAAAGCTTCCTGCTGCATCCAATAAAACAGGCTGACTTCAGATTTATAGTCACAGTTCCAACAAGAACTTTACACAAGTTTTATGTGATTTTCTTTAGATGCAGTTGAACCAGAGGCTGGACTCACCTGATGGAAACAAAGTAGAAGGACATTGAAATATCACTGTGGAGAGCGAGGCTGTGGGGGAAGTGTGTGTGAGGGGGGGGGGGTACATTTAGTCTTTGTCAGTTTTCAGTAGCAGCAGCAGGTAGCAGAACGTTTAGAAGAACGTGGTGTTGGCAGCTTGAACTGAATCATGTCGAGGTGTCAAACATGATTTATTCTTTAGATCAGCTCATAGTCAGGTCCTGTGTGACTTACTGACTCATAACTTACTGCTTAAACTATGTCAGCTTATCTTTCCTGTAGAGTTACTTATATTACACAAGTTGAGGGTTAAAGTTGTTATAATGTCATTTTGAAATTGTACATAATAAGTAAGATTTTGTACAGTTAGAAGACTAGCTGTTGGACAACTCTGTAGTTGGAAACATTAGTGTACGCAAATATTTAGATTTCAGCTTTTCTGTTCATTTTTTAGAATATTATTTTATTCACCAGCTATTAAAGGGGCTATATGTAAGAATCAGAAATTGCTTGTTCACAGCGACACCTGTGGCCGCAATGTCAACGAAAGTCAGCGTCCTGTTGCTCGTGCTCGCGCTTGTGCTCACGCTACATTGACATGAACGAGCACCGGTCTAAACAGTGAGGCGACACACGTCAGCTAACACACAATATCACTCTGTATTTCACCTGCTTGGCAGTAATGTTAGCTGACCAGAGGAGGGTCTCTCCATGAATCAATGCTGATCCTAGTGCTGGCTTTTCCTGCTTCCTGCCGACCGCGGAGGGAACGGGGGAGGGGGGGGGAGAGACCGACATCCGGTCTTATCTGTTCAAAATGTACCTTAAAGGGAGATTAGTGAAGTATTTAATGCTCTTATCAACATGGGAGTGGAGAAATATGCTGCTTTATCAAATGTATGTATATATTTATTATTCTAAATCAGTTAACAAAACAATGACAGATATTGTCCAGAAACCCTCACAGGTACTGCATTTAGCATAAAACAATATGCTCAGATCATAACATGGCAGACTGCAGCCCAACAGTCAACAACAGCTGTCAGTGTGTCAGTGTGCTGACTTGACTATGACTTGCCCCAAACTGCATGTGATTATCATAAAGTGGGCATGTCTGTAAAGGGGAGACTCGTGGGTACCCATAGAACCCATTTACATTCACATATCTGGAGGTCAGAGGTCAAGGGACCCCTTGATGCACACATGCACCTTTTTTTGTCATATATCAATGGTCCAAACATGCTGTAACACCCTCATTAACTGTCTGTGTTTTCTTTACATCACCATTCATCAGGAGCAGGGAGATTAGCAGCTGCTGGAACAATCCCTGTTGTTCTCCTGGCTGTCATATCCCTCTCTGTCTTCCTGTGGATCAGGTGAGCAGTTCTGTTTCACTGAGTCGTTGTTGGTTAAATCATTAACAGTCAGTTTGTCAGAACTAAAACATTCAATCATATATTTGTTTAATTAATTATCCTAACTAGAAAAAAGAGGGCTTCCAGGGACTCGTCTGAGCCTGAAGAGAGACCAGACAACAGGGACCAGGAGGTGAGAATAGTTACGTATATTATTTTACTCACACACTGACTTTAAGTGCGTCTAGAAAACTCATCTGACTGAATGAGAAGGACCTCATGTTGCTATTGTGACATCCTGCTTTACACAAACTTCTATCACGTATCTCCTCTTGTCTTGGATGTGACTAAATTCCTAGTACATCCAGAATGGTTCCTACTTTTTGTCCTTAAAGCAGGGACATTTATTCCATCACTAACACAGCTGCTGCTGCTCTGGTCTTTCCTGTCCTGGTTAATATCCCTACTCATGTAAAATGTCTACCTGATCAGGGACAGCCGGAGGAGCAGGGTGACCTTCAGTATGCCAGCGTCCAGTTCTCCAACAAGCAGACAGATCCTCTCTACTCCAACATCAGACCAGCTCAGCACCTCAGACTCACGGAGCGACAGGAAGTCGTTGAGTACGCTGCTGTCAAGTTCAACAGTGCCAGTACTGCTCTGAGGTGAGCAGCTCCTCACACAGGAACATTAGCCTCTCTGCAAGATTAAAATGACATAACGTGTTACCAAATAAATTCATTGCTTCTGCATTCCTATTATCACCGTTGGGATATGATGAGAATTATATTATTTCATGCTGTATCTTCAGAATCACTTGTTTTTGTTCTCAGAACCAGAGGTCAGGACTCTGGAGAGGATCCAGCTGCATTGTACAGCACAGTCAACAAAACCCGATGATCACAGGAGGCGTTGCATTTGATAAAGTGTTGGTATGAAAGTCATTTGAATGTAAATGATGCATGATGGGATCACAGAGAGACAGACCTCAAAGTTTAAACTGTGACCTGGAGAAGCTGGAAGATTTCTATCTGATAACAGATTATTTTGCTGCTTTGCTATCGGAGGGGAAAATGTGTTTGCTGATTTGTAGTCGCCAACTGTTTTACTGATGTGCATTTCTGTATATACCATATATCTCCACCACGTTCTTCTTCTTCCCTCTTTTTTTTTTTACCATTTTTAAACACAACTGGTTCAGATACCAATCATCAGTTCTCTTATACTCATTTTACTGCCTCACCTGCTCATTACAGTCATTACATTACTGTCGTTTTAATACATATAATCACAGCTGGTGTGTTTTTCTTCTGTATTTGTACTTTCACCATGTATTTAGATTTTGTACTTGTACTATATTATTTCTTCGTATTCAATAAAAACTAAATAGTAGCTATGCTAAAAAATATCTTTTCTTTTCCCCCTTTTACTCGTGTTGGTCGGCCTGATGAGGCAGTATTTTCTTAGTAACACTCTTAGTTCCTGTCTACACGTATACAGATATTTAAAAAAAACCCGGATATTTTCATCTCCGTTTGACCTTCGTTTTTCCAAAATATCTCTGTCCAGCTCCAAACGCTTCCCGTAATATATACATGTCAACACAAGTTAAGGGTCAAGGAATGTTGTTACCACCCTTCTCTCCCCCTTTCCTTCAGCTTTATTACAGACGGTTTAATAAAGCTGGACTAAATAGAAACTTTAACTAGATAGATGAAGCAGGTTTAAGTGCTATATAAATACTGTGAAAGTATCAAAACTCTCAATCCACGGAGAGATACACACAGCCCGTATTCAGAAACTGTTGAAACAAGCTGTCTGTAACTTTGTGATGTCACAACTTTACAACATTTCACTGTTGTATGCGTGCTCCATGTGTCCCAGTTTATTTCCGGTTGCAGTGTATTGTGAATGACATCAGCTGACAGGAAGTAAACATGGACCCAAGCTGTTGCCTAGCAACGCAATTCCGTTGAAATGCGTTAAAACGGAGCATTTCAGACTGATGGTAAATACAGGTGTATTCAGGCAGACAGTATGAGGAAAATAAAGTTTTTTTTTTTTTTAACATTACAGTGTGTAAAGATGTTCTAGAAGAAACATAAAATACAAGTATGAACCTGAAAATGAGCACGATATGGAACCTTTAATACTTCAAATAAACAAATAGATACTAACAATTATTTTTCAGACCCTAAACTGTGACTACACTTTAAAAAAAAACAGGTCTCTTGAAATGTTCTCTATTGTGTTAGTGTGGTGTTCTGACCACAAAACTAGTTTCTCACACTCCCTTAAATATATTATATTAAGAAGTTGAACAACTTGACTTCTCTTTTCTTTTTTCGGTCTCTCCTCTCGTCTACTTTCAGATGATTTACAGTCCTGCTCACCACTGTGGAAAATAACCTCTCCTGGTCCATGTTTTTCATTCATATCATTCATGTTTCCTGTTTTATTTTGTTACTCACCTCTCCTCTCGTTTCAGATGACTTCACTTCCTGATTTTGTGTTTTCCCGCCTGTTTTGGACGTCTGCCCCCCCCTGATTAGTTTCACCTGTCCCTCATTGGCCCCGGCACTCCCCAGACCTCCTGCTCACCTGTTCTCACTTCCCCCATCAGTCATTCACTACATATACCAGCCCGGTTCCTCTGGGTTTTAATCAGTTTGTTATGTGGTGTTCTGTTGCCTGCTGGACCTTCTGCCTATTTGGCTGAAACTTCAATAAATCACTTAAATGCTGCCTCCTCAACTCTCAGCATTTGGGTCCAATCCCTGTTTGAGTGTTCCCTGCACCATGACAAGTTAGTGTTTTTTTCTTTTTCTACTATTGATTTTATAAAATCTGCTTTCTCCTTGACTTATTCAAAATAAACAGCCCAACATAATAAGCTTTGATGACAAACAAAAGTGGTCATAGGAGGTTTTTTTGCGGACATTATTAATGCAGTAAATCTTTTAAGTCAAGGCTTTTTCACCGCCTCATCATGCACTGAAGTGAAAACTGCAGAGAGTAATTGACAGAACTTTCTTTTAGATGCTGAATTGTGCCTGCATTTACAAAAAAGGGAGACATGAGAACTAATCTTCTCTTGTTAGAGTTAGAGAGGTGGAGCGGTGCCAGCAGAATCATTTGGTTGGTCACTTTCGGGCATCTGGTTGGCAGTATATTAATGTGAAGAGGAAGGAAGTCTGGTGTATTTTAACCACCTGCTTTCGGTCACCTGTCTACTTTCATTGAATCTTTACTTTCTTGTTTTTAAAGATCGTGTATCGTCTGCAAAACAATTAAAAGGAATATTATGTTTCATAAAAATGGACCCAAGGGCAGCATTTACAATGAAAAGAGGATGGGGCCCCATATGGAGCCTTGAGGGACCCCACAGGTAACAACTTAATCTGGACCTCTAATGCTGAATTAATTAAATGTCCGAGGTAAAAGACTTAAAATGCAAATAGTTCCAGTCATAAAATGTGAAAATAAAGAACAAAAAGTGAGTTTAATTTTGACTAAACAATGAGTGATGGATGGTAAAATGTTTCCGGGTTGTGATTCAGTATCTGTGATGCTTCACTGTCCTCTAGTGGGGAAGCTTCAGTGTGGCACATTCATCAGGCTTCATCACTCTGAGTGCTTCCTCCACTGTCTGCTCTAAAGGCTCACTTCACCCAAACTACATAAAGGCATATTTTCTCTCTCAACTCCAGTGGTGCAGAATTGGTTTACTGCATACTGTTAGGTTTGGTGTTCTTTCAAATGTTAGATTTTATTTTTTTAATTTAAATGTAGAATATCTCTGCACAAAGTTTATCAAACTCATCCACCTAAACAAGCCAAAGTCATTAAAACTACTTTTTCTAAACAACATCATTATGTCACCATTGTGTGTCCACAGCAAAGCCTACGAGTCGACTTGATTATGTGTGTTACATGTTCATGTTTGGTTTCCGCTAACAGAGTTTCTCACGTCTCAGTTTTCTGCATTTCTCAGCAAACAGCAGCAACCTGACCGCAGAGAGAACAAAGAGACCAACCAAGAAGAACGTTTACCATCCCCTCTTATTATTAATAATCTGCCTTCCATCCTGTTCAGTAAAGCTGCCTCGATAACACGAGTTTCTTATTCTTTTTTTTTAAGTTTAAAGTTTATTGTGTATTTCCTGGGATTTGGCTCATCGTGCATATTAATTATTAAAAAGGAAGTAAATCTTTAACAGCCTAATATCTGTCTTCCGCTTACTGACAACTGAGGAAAGACATCTTTAAAGACGACGCTCTTCTTCAATGTAAGTAGAAGCAGTTTATTGATGTGACTGATGCTGTATACCTCCTGTGTACATTATTTTATCTGCTGACATGTTTTATTGTCTCACACAGAGAGAGAGACGAGAGGAGCAGCTATGAGTTTAACTGCAGCAGTGAGTGGATTTGCCGTCTTCCTTCTCTCTGTGTCAGGTACTGTACATCTACAGTTACATTCATCACATTCAAAGAGGGGAATCTGGGGAAATGTGGGACTTGTAAAAGAAGGCTGAAGGTCACAGGTGGAAATAAGTAGATCAGAGTTGTGTGAAAGAAAAACTTCCCTGAAACGCTGCTAATATTAATTTTTTAAAATAGTTTTTGTTTGTTTTAGTGTCACTTGTAATGGATATTAAGAAGCTCTTTTCTACCAACGTCTTTTGCATAAAGTAGCTGTGTGCTAAACACTCTGATATGCTGTAAACTGAGAATATTGTGGGTTTTATTCATAACTGTTCCCTCTGTTGGTCTAAACACGACCCTGGTTGAAGAAGAGCCAGCTCATATGTGGCCGAGGATTAGTTTCTACCTGCAGCTACTTTTATCAGTTTTTATTAGTTTTGTGGAGGGATATTGGTCTCACAGTGAAGTCATCACTTACTGCCTCAACTTCTATTTATTCATCATACATCTGCACCAAACCCTGCTAGTTCCTTCTGCTCTCTCTGACCTCAGTGTGATGTTTCCATGCTCTGTGCTGATAGCAGTCATCCACTTTTATCTTGTCTTTATATCATAGCTGCTCTAAACAGTTTCCCACACCTCACTGTTCTGCTTTTATTCTTAGATTTCACACTTAAGTTCAAGTTTCAAGTGTCAAGTTTATTTGTCATGCATTTAAAAGTACAATGAAATGCATTTTACCCTGGCTCTCTCTCAGCCCTTAAAATCTATAAATAGTACACTAGATAAATACTACAATAAATAAGACAATACCTGAGAATAAAAATTATAAAACAACCTAAAAACCATAGAAAAACATCCATAACTAGAATGGCATTTGGAGAGCTCAGACCTCCGCCAAGCTGCCCGAGTACGATTGCCCCCCCCCTCAAAGTTCAGCTTGCTTCATCCACATGTGTTTTTGTTTATGTTGAGATCAGCTGTATGTAGCAGAGCATCATAAAACACTTCATTCAAACTGGACAGAAACAAAATAAAACATTAGTTACACTGCACATGTCCTTAAGCCTGTGGTGTTAATGCACAGGCTGAGCGGAGTTATTAAAAATAATTCCCGAAGCCGGATCATGATCCGGATCACCACCAAAATCTAATGTATTGTTCATTGTGCCACACTCCAACCCTCCAAAACATTTTTCCAAAATCTTTCGGAGTAATGCTGCTAACGGACAAACCAACAAACCAACGCGTGTGAAAACATAACCTCCTTCCTCGTCCTTCGGCCTTGGCGGAGGTAAAAAACAATCCACAGCTCTGCATTCATTTAGCACTACTGCTCAGCAGTCTGACCTCCTGAGAGTAAAAACTGTCTCTGAGGCGAGAGATCCGAGCACTAAGTAAGGGATAATGTACAGCTAGCGGGTCATTGTTGTGAAAGAATCCCCGACAGGGCGATGCTGCACCCCGACACGAAGCTGTACATTATCCCGCTTATTACACGGTTACTTACTGAAGAAATCAATTTTGACGCAAAAACGGTCCGCCAGAGGCCGACATCAGAGCTGTGCCCATAGCAACGGTCTGTTATACAGATATAACAGACCGCAGAACGCCGTGATTGACCAATCAGAATTGAGTATTCAACACAGCCGTGCCATAAATTATGATGAACAACTGATGAATTTCTATATTCTAGTTCAGTTCTACTTAGATAGATGCATGATGAGGAACCTTTTTATGACACTTACTGTAGATAATTGATCTGATAATTGATGATCTTCAAGCTTTCCTTTACCCCAAATCATATTGGTTGTATGATCCACTTTGTTTTATTAACTGACTGTTAACAAACTTATGATTGTGGTTCCTGATGTGCTCTGTGTTACAGTGATACAGGGTCAGGATGATGACTGGGGAGTGACTTACACTTCTACTGAGATCTGTGGCTTAAAAGGATCAACAGTAGAAATATATTGCAGCTACACATACCCATCCAGAATAAATCGTCGTTATACTAGAGTTCAGAAAACATTCTGGTTTATTAAAAAGAAAGATGGTGAACCTGTGGATCTGACAACGGACCGGGAGTATTCAGGTCGTGTGCAGTATCACTGTGAAAACAGCGTCTGCTCTCTGAGAATCACAGACCTGAGAGAGAGCGACTCAGCTGAGTACAAGTTCAGGTTCATAACAAACCAACCAGGTGGAAGGTTAACTGGTTCACCTGGAGTCTCTCTGTCTGTCACAGGTAACATTTCCTTCTGAAGATTTATTTAGTTCCAAGTGTTCAACATCTCATGAAGGTAACTTGAATCTGTTTTCTGTTCTGTTTCTGTATCTTCTGTTTCTTATTCACATATTCAGATCTCCAGGTGCAGGTGAGCAGAGCAGAGGTCTACCAGTATTATACCTGGGCAGAGCTGAAGTGTCAGAGCAGCTGTCGTCCACCTGTCGACTACGTCTGGTACAGGAAAGAACGGGAAATTAGTGGACAAACATCTTCTTCTTATTCAGTCTACGTTTATCCTGCAGACAGCTTTTCTTGTGCTGTAAGAGGATCTGAGGACTTCCCCTCTCCTTCAGTGTGTGAGTTTACTTACAGTCTTCCACAGATATAACACCATCTTGCTGGAGGCTTGTTTGTACTGTACCTTAACTGCATGTAACTCAGTGGTATTTGGTGATTGATTGTGCAGAATTGGATAAAAAACTAAATCACTATGAGACTGTAGACATGTTGCTAATTATCTCTTCAGTCTTAAAATTAAAGCAACTCAAACTGGAAATTTAGCAAAACAAGATTTGTCATCATGTCGTCAGACTGAGATGTTTCAAATAATTTCTGCCGATATTCATCGTCTGTTATTGTATCTTTATTGACACTTTTCTTAATTAGATATTCTGCAATCTTGAGCCTTACTTTCAGATGTGAAACACTTCATTGGTCCAGGTTTTATCTCACATTGTTTTTATTCTGGTCCATCAACAAACACACGAGTGAAAAGAAATCAGATGTTTTCCAAGTTTCCAAGAATTACAACATCTGTCTGATCAAGTTTCATTGTTGAAGTGATGATGTCAGAAAATACTACAGGAAAAAACAAAAATGTCTGAAATTTTCATTGTTTAATGATTTATTTATCTTATTTATCCACCAGAGGTCATCATTAGACATGGCAGTGTCCAGAGACAGTGAACCAGGATCAGATGCTTTACCTCTAATCATATTGGTTGTATGATCCACTTTGTCTTTTTAACTGACTGTTAACAAACTTGTGATTGTGGTTCCTGATGTGCTCTGTGTTACAGTGATACAGGGTCAGGACGATGGCTGGGGAGTGACTTACACTTCTACTGAGATCTGTGCCTCAAAAGGATCAACTGTGGAAATACGCTGCAGCTACACATACCCATCCAGAGGAAAGGACGGTGATACTAGAGTTGAGAAAACTTTCTGGTTTACTAAAAAGAAAGGTGATGAATTTGTGGATCTAGAAACAGACGTGGAGTATTCAGATCGTGTGCAGTATCACTGTGAAAACAACGTCTGCTCTCTGAGAATCACAGACCTGAGAGAGAGCGACTCAGCTGAGTACAAGTTCAGGTTCATAACAAACCAACCAGATGTGAGTTTAACTGGTTCACCTGGAGTCTCTCTGTCTGTCACAGGTAACATTTCCTTCTGAAGATTTATTCATTTAGTTCCAAGTGTTCAACATCTTATGAAGGTTACTTGAATCTGTTTGGTTAAAAGTTGACAGTTCAGTCTGAAATGATGACTTCTGTTTCTTATTCACATATTCAGATCTCCAGGTGCAGGTGAGCAGATTAAAGGTCTACGGGTCTAATAACAGAGAGCTGAAGTGTCAGAGCAGCTGTCGTCCACCTGTCGACTACGTCTGGTACAAGAATGGGGAGAAAATGAAGGAAGAAACATCTTCTTCTTATTCAGTCTACGTTCATCCTGCAGACAGCTTTTCTTGTGCTGTAAGAGGATCTGAGGACTTCCCCTCTCCTTCAGTGTGTGAGTTTACTTACAGTCTTCCACTGATATAACACCATCTGGTGGAGGCTTGTTTGTACTGTACCTTTACTGCATGTAACTCAGTGGTATTTGGTGATTGATTGTGCAGAATTGGATAAAAAACTAAATCACTATGAGACTGTAGACATGTTGCTAATGATCTCTTCAGTCTTAAAATTAAAACAACTCAAACTGGAAATTTAGCAAAACAAGATTTGTCATTATGTCTTTAGACTGAGAGATGTTTCAAATAATCTGTGCCGAAATTCATCATCTCTTATTGTATCTTTATTTGACACTTTTGTTAGTTAGATATTCTGCAATCTTGACCCTTAATTTCAGATGTAAAACACTTCATGGGTCCAGGTTTTATCTCACATTGTTTTTATTCTGGTCCATCAACAAACACATGAGTGAAAAGAAATCAGATGTTTTCTAAGTTTTCAAGAATTACAACATCTGTCTGATCAAGTTTCATTGTTGAAGTGATGATGTCAGAAATACTACAGGAGGAACAATCATGTCTGAGATTTTCATTGTTTTATGATTTATTTCTGAACTATTGTCCATATAAAATTATGTTACACTGTGAAAACTCATCTTGAAATTAAATGTTAAATGTGTTTATGTTTTCTCCTCCAGATGCTCCAAAGCTTCTCTCAGTGTCAGTGAGTCTCTCTGGTGAGATAGTGGAGGGCAGCTCAGTGACTCTGACCTGTAGCAGTGATGCTAACCCAGCAGCTAACTACACCTGGTACCAGAATAGAAAACCAGTCCTTCGTCCTCTCAGTAAAGAACCACAGCTTGTCTTCAGCTCCATCCAGTCCTCTGACTCTGGATGGTATGACTGTACAGCTGAGAACAAGCTGGGGTGGTGGACATCTAAATATATCTCTATTAACGTGAAATGTGAGTAAAACACAGCTAATTTAAAAAGCTTCATGCAACTAATGACACCTTATTCACAGTCTGCTGCTGTAGTTCACTGAGCAGCTACAGTAGATGATGAAAAGTCAGTTTTATTTACAGCTGGCTCCCACATCTGCACAGATGTTCAGAGGATTCAAACGTCAGTAATCCAGAAAACCACCTCAGGTTTCTGTCCTGTTACCGACCCTGTCTCCAGCACCAGAAATTAACTGGGGAAAATATTATTACATGTCAAAACACAAAGGAAATATAAAGTATATGGATTTCTTATCTTGTGTGGAGTGATGGTCTTGATTGACTATCGATAAGCAGCGTTGGGTCGATGTAGTTATTGATATTACATTGCTGGTCAGCCAAGTATTTACAACACATTTTAAACAACTTTACTAATCATACCTGCTTTCTTCAGCTCTGCCACAGTTCAGTCACAAAACCTCCTGTAAAGTTCCAGATGCTCCACACACACAACTATGACTCAGCACCAAAGATCCTCATTTTCTTTCATTTATTTCATCTCCTCCAGATGCTCCAAAGCTTCCCTCAGTGTCAGTGAGTCCCTCTGGTGAGATAGTGGAGGGCAGTTCAGTGACTCTGACCTGTAGCAGTAATGCTAACCCAGCAGCTAGATACACCTGGTACAAGAATGGAAATACAGACCTTCCTCCTCTCAGTGAAGAACCACAGCTTGTCTTCAGCTCCATCCAGTCCTCTGACTCTGGACAGTATGACTGTACAGCTGAGAACAAGCTGGGGAAGAGGACAACATCTAAATACATCTCTGGAAATATTAAATGTGAGTAAAACGCAGCTAATTTAAAAACTAATGACAACATTTCAAATCTTTATTACACATCACATTTACAGTCTGCTGCTGTAGTTCACTGAGCAGTTTAGAAAATGTCTTTTTTATCATACCTTCTTCCATCAGCTCTGTCACAGTTCAGTCACAAAACCACCTCTAAAGTTTCAGATGCTTCCACAAACATTACTCTTTTCAACACATGTTGCACCAAAGAAAGCTATGCTAATTTTTGGCAGTTTATTTCATCTCCTCCAGATGGTCCAAAGCTTCCCTCAGTGTCAGTGAGTCCCTCTGGTGAGATAGTGGAGGGCAGTTCAGTGACTCTGACCTGTAGCAGTGATGCTAACCCAGCAGCTAACTACACCTGGTACAAGGAGAACCAAACACTGCTTCAGGGACCAGAAGGCATCTATCATTTCACCTCCATCAGCTCTGAGGACAGAGGGATCTACTACTGCAAGTCTGAGAATCAACATGGAGAGATCATGTCATCGTCTCTAGCAGTAGATGTCCAGTGTGAGTCACACAAGTCTGTTGTATTTTTCATGATACTAATGTACTTCAAAATCATGCACGGCTAATATTAATGTAATGTGTCTCTCTAAATCTCCTCCAGATGCTCCAAAGCTTCCCTCAGTGTCAGTGAGTCTCTCTGGTGAGATAGTGGAGGGCAGTTCAGTGAATCTGACCTGTAGCAGTGATGCTAACCCAGCAGCTAAATACACCTGGTACAAGGAGAATGAAGACTCACCAAAAGCATCAGGACAGATCTTCACCATCACTGACTTCAGAGCTGAACACAGTGGGAATTATTACTGTGAAGCCCAGAACAGAAGAGGACGTCAGAACTCCACCTTTCATCTGATTGTTGTAGCAGGTTAGTGTTGCATTCATGTTTTCAGTGAGGGTATTAAATTGTTGACCTTGATTTTGTTAATAGGGGGAAGAAATACTTTGATAAGGTATCATCTGTTATCTGTTCAAAATGTACCTTAAAGGGAGATTTGTCAAGTATTTAATACTCTTATCAACATGGAAGTGGACAAATATGCTGCTTTATGCAAATGTATGTATATATTTATTATTGGCAATGAATTAACAACACAAAACAATGACAGATATTGTCCAGAAACCCTCACAAGTACTGCATTTAGCATAAAACAATATGCTCAAATCATAACATGGCAAACTGCAGCCCAACAGGCAACAACAGCTGTCAGTGTGTCAATGTGCTGACTTGACTATGACTTGCCCAAAACTGCATGTGATTATCATAAAGTGGGCATGTCTGTAAAGGGGAGACTCGTGGGTACCCATAGAACCCATTTACATTCACATATGTGGAGGTCAGAGGTGTCCAAAATGTCCAAAAAAAGTAAAGAAAAAAAAAGTTAGAAAAATTTTCCCAAAAAAGTCTGACAAATGTCAAAAATGTACATTAAAAGTGTGAAAAATGTCCGAAAAATGTAAAAAATAATACAATGAATAATTTCGAAAAAAAAGGAAAATGTCCCAAAAATGTAAAAAAAAAAAAAAAAAAATTGAATAATGTCGGAAAAAAAAATTGAAAAATAAGAAAAAAGAAAAAAGTCTGAAAAATGTCTAAAAAATGTAAAAAAAAAAAAAAAATCTGAAAATTTAAAAAAAAAAAAAAAATCGAAAAATGTCCCAAAAAAAGTCTGACAAACGTCAAAAAATGTCCCAGAAAAAGTCCGAAAAATATATAAAAAAAAAAAAAAAAGTTTGAATAATGTCGAAAAAAATGTCAGAAAATGTAAAAAAAAAAAAAAAAAAAAAATGTCCAAAAAAAAGTCTGAAAAATGTGAAAAAGAAAATGTCAAGAAAAATATTGTCCAGAAACCCTCACAGGTACTGCATTCACCAGAAAACAATATGCTCAAATCATAACATGGCAAACTGCAGCCGAACAGGCAACAACAGCTGTCAGTGTGTCAGTGTGCTTTTCTGTCATATATCAATGGTCCAAACATGCTGTAACACCCTAATGAACTGTCTGTGTTTTCTTTAGATCACCATTCATCAGGAGCAGGGAGATTAGCAGCTGCTGGAACAATCCCTGTTGTTCTCCTGGCTGTCATATCCCTCTCTGTCTTCCTGTGGATCAGGTGAGCAGTTCTGTTTCACTGAGTCGTTGTTGGTTAAATCATTAAAAGTTAGTTTGTCAGAACTAAAACATTCAATCATTTATTTGTTTAATTAATTATCCTAACTAGAAAAAAGAGGGCTTCCAGGGACTCGTCTGAGCCTGAAGAGAGACCAGACAACAGGGACCAGGAGGTGAGAATAGTTACGTATATTATTTTACTCACTCACTGACTTTAAGTGCGTCTAGAAAACTCATCTGACTGGATGAGAAGGACCTCATGTTGCTATTGTGACATCCCTCTTTACACAAACTTCTATCACGTATCTCTTCTTGGATGTGACTAAATTCCTAGTACATCCAGAATGGTTCCTACTTTTTGTCCTTAAAGCAGGGACATTTATTCCATCACTAACACAGCTGCTGCTGCTCTGGTCTTTCCTGTCCTGGTTAATATCCCTACTCATGTAAAATGTCTACCTGATCAGGGACAGCCGGAGGAGCAGGGTGACCTTCAGTATGCCAGCGTCCAGTTCTCCAACAAGCAGACAGATCCTCTCTACTCCAACATCAGACCAGCTCAGCACCTCAGACTCACGGAGCGACAGGAAGTCGTTGAGTACGCTGCTGTCAAGTTCAACAGTGCCAGTACTGCTCTGAGGTGAGCAGCTCCTCACACAGGAACATTAGCCTCTCTGCAAGATTAAAATGACATAACGTGTTACCAAATAAATTCATTGCTTCTGCATTCCTATTATCACCGTTGGGATATGATGAGAATTATATTATTTCATGCTGTATCTTCAGAATCACTTGTTTTTGTTCTCAGAACCAGAGGTCAGGACTCTGGAGAGGATCCAGCTGCATTGTACAGCACAGTCAACAAAACCCGATGATCACAGGAGGCGTTGCATTTGATAAAGTGTTGGTATGAAAGTCATTTGAATGTAAATGATGCATGATGGGATCACAGAGAGGCAGACCTCAAAGTTTAAACTGTGACCTGGAGAAGCTGGAAGATTTCTATCTGATAACAGATTATTTTGCTGCTTTGCTATCGGAGGGGAAAATGTGTTTGCTGATTTGTAGTCGCCAACTGTTTTACTGATGTGCATTTCTGTATATACCATATATCTCCACCACGTTCTTCTTCTTCCCTCTTTTTTTTTTTTACCATTTTTAAACACAACTGGTTCAGATACCAATCATCAGTTCTCTTATACTCATTTTACTGCCTCACCTGCTCATTACAGTCATTACATTACTGTCGTTTTAATACATATAATCACAGCTGGTGTGTTTTTTTCTGTATTTGTACTTTCACCATGTATTTAGATTTTGTACTTGTACTATATTATTTCTTCTTATTCAATAAAAACTAAATAGTTGTTATGCTAAAAAATATCTTTTCTTTTCCCCCTTTTACTCGTGTTGGTCGGCCTGATGAGGCAGTATTTTCTTAGTAACACTCTCTTAGTTCCTGTCTACACGTATACAGATATTTAAAAAAAACCCGGATATTTTCATCTCCGTTTGACCTTCGTTTTTCCAAAATATCTCTGTCCAGCTCCAAACGCTTCCCGTAATATATACATGTCAACACAAGTTAAGGGTCAAGGAATGTTGTTACCACCCTTCTCTCCCCCTTTCCTTCAGCTTTATTACAGACGGTTTAATAAAGCTGGACTAAATAGAAACTTTAACTAGATAGATGAAGCAGGTTTAAGTGCTATATAAATACTGTGAAAGTATCAAAACTCTCAATCCACGGAGAGATACACACAGCCCGTATTCAGAAACTGTTGAAACAAGCTGTCTGTAACTTTGTGATGTCACAACTTTACAACATTTCACTGTTGTATGCGTGCTCCATGTGTCCCAGTTTATTTCCGGTTGCAGTGTATTGTGAATGACATCAGCTGACAGGAAGTAAACATGGACCCAAGCTGTTGCCTAGCAACGCAATTCCGTTGAAATGCGTTAAAACGGAGCGTTTCAGACTGATGGTAAATACAGGTGTATTCAGGCAGACAGTATGAGGAAAATAAAGTTTTTTTTTTTTTAACATTACAGCATGTAAAGATGTTCTAGAAGAAACATAAAATACAAGTATGAAGCTGAAAATGAGCACGATACGGAACCTTTAATACTTCAAATAAACAGATAGATACTCACGATTATTTTTCAGACCCTAAACTGTGACTACACTTTAAAAAAAACATGCCTCTTGAAATGTTCTCTGTTGTGTTAGTGTGGTGTTCTGACCACAAAACTAGTTTCTCACACTCCCTTAAATATATTATATTAAGAAGTTGAACAACTTGACTTCTCTTTTCTTTTTTCGGTCTCTCCTCTCATCTACTTTCAGATGATTTACAGTCCTGCTCACCACTGTGGAAAATAACCTCTCCTGGTCCATGTTTTTCATTCATATCATTCATGTTTCCTGTTTTATTTTGTTACTCACCTCTCCTCTCGTTTCAGATCACTTCACTTCCTGATTTTGTGTTTTCCCGCCTGTTTTGGACGTCTGCCCCCCCCTGATTAGTTTCACCTGTCCCTCATTGGCCCCGGCACTCCCCAGACCTCCTGCTCACCTGTTCTCACTTCCCCCATCAGTCATTCACTACATATACCAGCCCGGCTCCTCTGGGTTTTAATCAGTTTGTTATGTGGTGTTCTGTTGCCTGCTGGACCTTCTGCCTATTTGGCTGAAACTTCAATAAATCACTTAAATGCTGCCTCCTCAACTCTCAGCATTTGGGTCCAATCCCTGTTTGAGTGTTCCCTGCACCATAACAAGTTAGTGTTTTTTTCTTTTTCAGGAGTGTCTGATGTTACTAATCTACATCTTGTGTACATTCATCACCTTCTTGTCTGTTTTATTGTTACTGAAGCCAAACAGATGAGACGAGAGGAGCAGCTATGAGTTTAACAGCAAGTGGATTTGTTGTCTTCCTTCTCTCTATGCCAGGTAACGTATGAATACATTTAGGGCATTTAGCAGCTTTATGTGGGATAAAGAACATATTCTAAGTAAATCCAACATTTTTCAAATCTGTGTCTTTGCTTAAGTGTCTGTTTTCTGTTTCATTACATATTTAGCACAAGTGTTTTTATTTCTGTTTTTTTTTTCTCACACATCTCTACTTTGCAAGATTATTTGTTGTCCCATTTTTGAGGAGATATTATTTAAAATAATTAAAAGGAAAAGCAGCAAATCTTAACATTTGTGAAGCTGGAACCAAGCAAAGGAAGCCCTTTGGTTTTGTCCTTTGGATTTCACAGGTAGGTGTGAATGGGTCATGGGCTACAGTAACCATGGTTACTGAGTCCATGGATGGAGTTTAGGATTCAAGGATCATGTGACAGAGTTCATGTGGTCTCTGCCACCATCTTGATGGGGGGGGGGGTCCCAACACATCCAATAGGTCATGATCTCAGTCTCATTTTCATTCAATCCATCCAAGTTTTGATATCTTTTAAGCTGCATTGAATCTTTACTTTCTTGTTTTTAAAGATCTTTGTATCGTCTGCAAAACAATGAAAAGGAATATCATGTTTCATAAAAATGGACCCAAGGGCAGCATTTACAATGAAAAGAGGATGGGGCCCCATACGCAGTCTTGAGGGACCCCACAGGTAACAACTTAATCTGGACCTCTAATGCTGAATGAATTAAATGTCCGAGGTAAGACTTAAAAATGCAAATAGTTCCAGTCATAAAATGTGAAAATAAAGAACAAAAAGTGAGTTTAATTTTGACTAAACAATGAGTGATGGATGGTAAAATGTTTCCAGGTTGTGATTCAGTATCTGTGATGCTTCACTGTCCTCTAGTGGGGAAGCTTCAGTGTGGCACATTCATCAGGCTTCATCACTCTGAGTCCTCCCTCCACTGTCTGCTTTAAAGGCTCAGTTCACCCAAACTACATAAAGGCATATTTTCTCTCTCACCTACAGTGGTGCAGAATTGATTTGCTGCATACTGCACTCAAAAACATAATTCATTGGATGAACGTAATTTGATTTTGCCACCTATATTCCATCTAAACCAATCAAGTAATATCAATCCATCTTGATTGTGTCTTTTGAACACAACATACGTTTGTTGGTGTAAAGTAATGTGGATATGTACATTCAATGAATTTTCCTTTGTCGAATGAACTAATATAGGTTTTGTCTGTTATACTAGTATCAATCATGTTGAATGAACTAATATGTTTTTTAGTGGTTTTACTAGTATCAATCTTGTTGAATGAACTAATATAAATCTTGTTGAATGAGCTAATATGGTTTTTAATGGTTTCACTAATATCAATCTTGTTTCAATTAGTGTTGTTTTCAGTGTTCTAGTAAGCATTCATTTGAATTAAATTACCAAATATCCACAGACATACATAAAACAAGTCAAGATGCAAAATTATTTTGGTTTATTTAACATTTGGCCCCTGTTCTTAGTTTCTCACTCTTCTTAAACACATTTGCAATATGCAATAACATGGATATTGGAACCTACAAACATTCTTAGCCCATAATAAAATCAGACTGTACAAATAATTCAGCAAAATGTATGCATGACTTCAGCAATATGCATTTTAACAGTTTTAAACCCTGAAATATTGCAACCTACCCATGTGCATTACAAGTAAGGGATAATGTACTGCAAGCCAGTCACTGCTGTGAAATAAACCCCAACAGGGCGATGCTGCACCTGGACCTCGACTTGCATCGCCCTGAAGGGGTCTATATTATGACCCGCTAGCTGTACATTATCCCACTTATTACACGGCTACTCACTGAAAAAATCAATAATTTTACACAAAAATGGTCCACCAGAGTCCGACATCAGAACTGCACCCATAGCAACGGTCTGTTATAAAAAAAATGACAGGTCGTAAAACGCTGTGATTGACCACTCAGAATATTGAAATTCAGTGGTGAAATTCAAAAGTGTGTACAACTGTTCCAGCCACAATTGTCCATGCAGTGGTCTGCTGTTCAAAAACATTGCTGTGTCTGCTCCACCCGTACACAAACGAAAACAATTGCAGGGATATGGAATACCAAGCTTCTATCAGTCAGTCCAGGCTTCAAGCTTACTCACCCCAGAAGCTTGTTTTTTAGGAACTGGGCCTTGGAGAAAATCCACTGTCCATCCAGATTTAGAAGAATCTTCTGCAGGACTTCAAAACTGCATTTGAGCTCTGATGGGCAGCTTAGGTTCGAAATCAGTCCAAACAACAGAGCACAATGCGCAATGTTTCCCAAACCACTGAGGCCCTTTACACCTTCAAGCAGGACACCAATGTCCTCTGGGTCATCTCTGGGCACCGCACCCTCCTTCTGTATGACATGCACTCCCATCACAGTTTGCTCCATGGATGTCCCAGCCTCGGAGTCTGTGTGCTGTGGACAAATATAACAAATATATTTTCAGAGTCTAAAGAGACGGGAGGCTAGACAAAATAGTATTAAGTGAGATCTAAGTTTAGACATCCCAACACTGAAAACATTGATAGGACAACTAGAGAAGAAGTAATACAGAGACCAACAATCACCTTATAGAGATCAGCTGCTATGAGAGAACACTGCATGAAACTGGCTTGCCATTACCTCAAGAACCACGTTTAGTGAGAATTTTTTTTTACTGGTGCATAAGAAATAAAAGCCAGTCATTGCAGTCAGTTACTTACATGTTCAGGTCAATACTCCTCAGAGTTCAGGGGTGAGGGTAGCTTCTTTATTTTGTAGAAGGAAGGACTTGCAAGGTGGCAGCACTTGTCTCACAGAACCCTTTGACCTGCCACAATGAAAAGTGGTGTTACAGTGATATCAAGAAAGACACTTAATGTTTCCAGTATACATTTAAGTAAAAAATAAAATAAAAGAAATTGTAGTGCTTCTGCCAACAGCATTTCAAAGGCCGGAATCTACTAGTCTGTCTGCAATCAGTCTGCAGAAGAGGCTGACATGATAATAAAATTCAATATAGTCCATCACATTGCAAGGCAAAGCTCAAAATACATCCAAGCTTTTATCACTAAGACAGTTAAGATGGAAAAAATTTGAACATATTGCATTGAATGTTGATTTAATTGGTGCTCCTAAATTTTGTGTCTACCTACCAGCAATAAGTTGATGGAAGACAGAAAGGCTTGGTTCTCTCTTATATTGTCCAGGCGCTCCAGTTCTTATGCTGAAAGTCCTCCCATTCTAAAAAAAAAACAAAAAACACAAAAAAAAACACAGAAGATTCATTACTTTACGTTGAGAAAACTGACTGACTTATTTGACACGTACACATTTCAACTTCACCATATGATACATAATCAGAACAGCCAGCCCTCACATTATCAGAGGGATCTGACACTTGCACCCAGTCCAAAAACGTTACTACATTTGCTTTTAAATCTTTCAGTGTGTGTGGATGATGCTTCCTCATTTGTATGTATAAAATGTACTGTCAACATCTGTCTTGAAAGGGAAACCAAGAAACACACAACTAACTGTCTTGTAACCTTGCAAATGTGTTCCAATATGAACAAAAAATCTCTCTCTGTGTACAGGTCACCACATTCACATAACTCACATTTAAAAATTATTGAACTGGAAGCTGTCTGTGTAAACTGAGATGAATGAGCTTTATAGATGTGGCTGTTGAGTCCACTCCACGTCTTGAATATGCATGGAAAGTTTACATATATGCGCAAATAATGTTGGCCTCTACCACAATGATTATGTAGCTTATAATGTTTAAGCAATTTGTACCTGCTTCTCTCTGGTGACACAATGTTTGCACTGCCACATTAGCCACTGAAAGAAAAGAAAAAAAAAACATTAGTAAATGATAAAATAAATGAACCGTATTTGCCCCAATACAAAATACCAAAATACAATCCAGGGAAAAAAACAAGGGTGGTTAAAGTCCTGCTGCCTGTCATATAATGTGCATGCTGGTATATAATGTGCAACCAGACGATAGTTAATAACTCAAAATATTTAACACTGCATTTCCGTTCAATCATTAGACCTTAGGTGTAAATATATACTGTATATGTACATATGATAACAGATAACCAATATGACAAAAAAATATGTTCTTACCATACCGACAAGGTGCACACAAATCTCATGAGCAAGTGGATGCTGCTTTATTTTGTGATGTATTTCTGGTAAAAATAGAAAAAAAATGTAAGTTATAACAACAAATGTTAATATTTCTATTGTAGTAGTAGGCCTATAGTGTTACAGTATCTATAATTATATACACTCAAACTGAAGACTGTCACTCTACCTTAATGTAGAGGAACAGAGAGCAGAAAAACTGTATGATTAGAATTAATATGATTGCAGCGCGTCTCTCTCTCTGAGGGGCTGGGATCAGGGCCGAAGGGAACCGAACTGCCGCTCGTTGGCCGTCTATCTGTCTGTCTGTCTGCCTGTCCGTCTATCTGTCTGTCTGTCTGCCTGTCCGTCTATCTGTCTGTCTGTCTGTCTGCCTGTCCGTCTATCTGTCTGTCTGTCTGTCTGTCTGCCTGTCTGTCTGTGATCTTCTCCGCTCCGTACCAGAGCGGAGGAGAACACAGCGCCTGTAACGTTAATGTGCATCTGCGGCGAGGTTTCAGACGGATTGGAGGTGTAGTGGATTCCATGTGTGGGCGGCTGCCAGGTAGCTTCAGGTAACGGTCGTGAAACCGCGTGAAAAGATTCAAACGAACAGCGGAAGTTCTTTCTGTATCCGGGGCATGGAGCATGCGCAATAGCTGACCATATCGGAGTCGTTGATTTGAAGGACGTCATTCTCATTGGACTGACGTGAATTGATTTAATTCATCTGAATTTTCTTAGGATCATGTACAATAAACAAGAATGAATCATGTCATGAACATAATGATGATTCATTCATTTAATGCCAACATGTTTCTAATTTGTTGATCAAACTAATGCCCTAGTTGATTTTTTTGAGTGTGTTAGGTTTGGTGTTCCTTCAAATGTTAGATGTTATTTTTTAATTAAAATGTAGAATATCTATGCACACAGTTTATCAAACTCATCCACCTAAACAAGCCAAAGTCATTAAAACTACTTTTTCTAAACAACATCATTATGTCACCATTGTGTGTCCACAGCAAAGCCTACGAGTCGACTTTATTATGTGTGTTACATGTTCATGTTTGGTTTCCGTGTGAGTTTCTCACGTCTCAGTGTTCTGCATTTCTCAGCAAACAGCAGCAACCTGACCGCAGAGAGAACAAAGAGACCAACCAAGAGGAACGTTTACCATCCTCTCTCATTATTAATAATCTGCCTTCCATCTTGTTCAATAAAGCTGCCTCGATAACACTAGTTTCTTATTCTGTTTTTATAAGTTTAAAGTTTATTGTGTATTTCCTGGCATTTGGCTCATCATGCATATTAATTATCAAAAGAGGAAGTAAATCAAGTCTTTAACAGCCTAATATCTGTCTTCTGCTTATTCACAACTGAGGAAAGACATCATTAAAGACGACGTTCTTCTTCATTGTAAGTAGAAGCAGTTTACTGATGTGACTGATGCTGTATACCTCCTGTGTACATTATTTTATCTGCTGACATGTTTTATTGTCTCACACAGAGAGAGACGAGAGGAGCAGCTATGAGTTTAACTGCAGCAGCGAGTGGATTTGCCGTCTTCCTTCTCTCTGTGTCAGGTACTGTATATCTACAGTTACATTCATCACATTCAAAGAGGGGAATCTGGGGAAATGTGGGACTTGTAAAAGAAGGCTGAAGGTCACAGGTGGAAATAAGTAGATCAGAGTTGTGTGAAAGAAAAACTTCCCTGAAACGCTGCTAATATTAATTGTGTGTACAATTGAGCTTTTTTTAAATAGTTTTTGTTTGTTTTAGTTTCACTTGTAATGGATATTAAGAAGCAAGCACTCTTGACATGCTGTAAACTGAGAATATTGTGGGTTTTATTCATAACTGTTCCCTCTGTTGTTCTAAAGACGACCCTGGTTGAAGAAGAGCCAGCTCATATGTGGCCGAGGATTAGTTTCTACCTGCAGCTACTTTTATCAGTTTTTATTAGTTTTGTGGAGGGATATTGGTCTCACAGTGAAGTCATCACTTACTGTCTCAACTTCTCTTTATTCATCATACATCTGCACCAAACCCTGCTAGTTCCTTCTGCTCTCTCTGACCTCACTGTGATGTTTCCATGCTCTGTGCTGATAGCAGTCATCCACTTTTATCTTGTCTTTATATCATAGCTGCTCTAAACAGTTTCCCACACCTCAGTGTTCTGCTTTTATTCTTAGTTTTCACACCTAAGTTCAAGTGTCAAGTTTTTTTGTCATGTGCATTTAAAAGTACAGTGAAATGCATTTAACCCTGGCTCTCTCTCAGCCCTTAAAATCTATCAATAGTACACTATATAAATACTACAATAAATAAGACAATACCTGAGAATAAAAATTATAAAACAACCTAAAAACCATAGAAAAACATCCATAACTAGAATGGCACTTGGAGAGCTCAGACCTCCGCCAAGCTGCCCGAGTACGATTGCCCCCCCCCCCCTCCCCGTTCAGCTTTCTTCATCCACCTGTATTTGTGTTTATGTTGAGATCAGCTGTACTAGCAGAGCATCATAAAACACTTCATTCAAACTGGACAAAAACAAAATAAAACAGTAGTTACACTGCACATGTCCTAAAGCCTGTGGTGTTAATGCACAGGCTGAGCGGAGTTATTCAAAATAATTCCCGAAGCCGGATCATGATCCGGATCTCCACCAAAATCTAATGTATTGTTCATTGTGCCACACTCCAACCCTCCAAAACATTTTTCCAAAATCTTTCGGAGTAATGCTGCTAACGGACAAACCAACAAACCAACGCGTGTGAAAACATAACCTCCTTCCTCGGCCTTCGGCCTTGTCGGAGGTAAAAAACAATCCACAGCTCTGCATTCATTTAGTGCTACTGCTCAGCAGTCTGACCTCCTGAGAGTAAAAACTGTCTCTGAGCCGAGAGATCCGAACACTAAGTAAGGGATAATGTACAGCTAGCGGGTCATTGTTGTGAAAGAATCCCCGACAGGGCGATGCTGCACCCGACGCGAAGCTGTACATTATCCCGCTTATTACACGGTTACTTACTGAAGAAATCAATTTTGACGCAAAAACGGTCCGCCAGAGGCCGACATCAGAGCTGTGCCCATAGCAACGGTCTGTTATACAGATATAACAGACCGCAGAACGCCGTGATTGACCAATCAGAATTGAGTATTCAACACAGCCGTGCCATAAATTATGATGAACAACTGATGAATTTCTATATTCTAGTTCAGTTCTACTTAGATAGATGCATGATGAGGAACCTTTTTATGACACTTACTGTAGATAATTGATCTGATAATTGATTATCTTCAAGCTTTCCTTTACCCCAAATCATATTGGTTGTATGATCCACTTTGTCTTTTTAACTGACTGTTAACAAACTTATGATTGTGGTTCCTGATGTGCTCTGTGTTACAGTGATACAGGGTCAGGATGATGACTGGGGAGTGACTTACACTTCTACTGAGATCTGTGGCTTAAAAGGATCAACAGTGGAAATACGCTGCCGCTACACATACCCATCCAGAATAAATCGTCGTTATACTAGAGTTCAGAAAACATTCTGGTTTATTAAAAAGAAAGATGGTGAACCTGTGGATCTGACAACGGACCTGAAGTATTCAGGTCGTGTGCAGTATCTCTGTGAAAACAACGTCTGCTCTCTGAGAATCACAGACCTGAGAGAGAGCGACTCAGCTGAGTACAAGTTCAGGTTCATAACAAACCAACCAGGTGGAAGGTTTACTGGCTCACCTGGAGTCTCTCTGTCTGTCACAGGTAACATTTCCTTCTGAACATTCATTTAGTTCCAAGTGTTCAACATCTCATGAAGGTAACTTGAATCTGTTTTCTGTTCTGTTTCTGTATCTTCTGTTTCTTATTCACATATTCAGATCTCCAGGTGCAGGTGAGCAGAGCAGAGGTCTACCAGTATTATACCTGGGCAGAGCTGAAGTGTCAGAGCAGCTGTCGTCCACCTGTCGACTACGTCTGGTACAGGAAAGAACGGGAAATTAGTGGACAAACATCTTCTTCTTATTCAGTCTACGTTTATCCTGCAGACAGCTTTTCTTGTGCTGTAAGAGGATCTGAGGACTTCCCCTCTCCTTCAGTGTGTGAGTTTACTTACAGTCTTCCACTGATATAACACCATCTGGTGGAGGCTTGTTTGTACTGTACCTTAACTGCATGTAACTCAGTGGTATTTGGTGATTGATTGTGCAGAATTGGATAAAAAACTAAATCACTATGAGACTGTAGACATGTTGCTAATTATCTCTTCAGTCTTAAATTAAAGCAACTCAAACTGGAAATTTAGCAAAACAAGATTTGTCATCATGTCGTCAGACTGAGATGTTTCAAATAATTTGTGCCGATATTCATCGTCTGTTATTGTATCTTTATTGACACTTTTCTTAATTAGATATTCTGCAATCTTGAGCCTTACTTTCAGATGTGAAACACTTCATGGGTCCAGGTTTTATCTCACATTGTTTTTATTCTGGTCCATCAACAAACACACGAGTGAAAAGAAATCAGATGTTTTCCAAGTTTCCAAGAATTACAACATCTGTCTGATCAAGTTTCATTGTTGAAGTGATGATGTCAGAAAATACTACAGGAAAAAACAAAAATGTCTGAAATTTTCATTGTTTAATGATTTATTTATCTTATTTATCCACCAGAGGTCATCATTAGACATGGCAGTGTCCAGAGACAGTGAACCAGGATCATATGCTTTACCTCTAATCATATTGGTTGTATGATCCACTTTGTCTTTTTAACTGACTGTTAACAAACTTGTGATTGTGGTTCCTGATGTGCTCTGTGTTACAGTGATACAGGGTCAGGACGATGGCTGGGGAGTGACTTACACTTCTACTGAGATCTGTGCCTCAAAAGGATCAACTGTGGAAATACGCTGCAGCTACACATACCCATCCAGAGGAAAGGACGGTGATACTAGAGTTGAGAAAACTTTCTGGTTTACTAAAAAGAAAGGTGATGAATTTGTGGATCTAGAAACAGACGTGGAGTATTCAGATCGTGTGCAGTATCACTGTGAAAACAACGTCTGCTCTCTGAGAATCACAGACCTGAGAGAGAGCGACTCAGCTGAGTACAAGTTCAGGTTCATAACAAACCAACCAGATGTGAGTTTAACTGGTTCACCTGGAGTCTCTCTGTCTGTCACAGGTAACATTTCCTTCTGAAGATTTATTCATTTAGTTCCAAGTGTTCAACATCTTATGAAGGTTACTTGAATCTGTTTGGTTAAAAGTTGACAGTTCAGTCTGAAATGAAGACTTCTGTTTCTTATTCACATATTCAGATCTCCAGGTGCAGGTGAGCAGATTAAAGGTCCACGGGTCTGATAACAGAGAGCTGAAGTGTGAGAGCAGCTGTCGTCCACCTGTCGACTACGTCTGGTACAAGAATGGGGAGAAAATTAAGGAAGAAACATCTTCTTCTTATTCAGTCTACGTTCATCCTGCAGACAGCTTTTCTTGTGCTGTAAGAGGATCTGAGGACTTCCCCTCTCCTTCAGTGTGTGAGTTTACTTACAGTCTTCCACTGATATAACACCATCTGGTGGAGGCTTGTTTGTACTGTACCTTAACTGCATGTAACTCAGTGGTATTTGGTGATTGATTGTGCAGAATTGGATAAAAAACTAAATCACTATGAGACTGTAGACATGTTGCTAATGATCTCTTCAGTCTTAAAATTAAAACAACTCAAACTGGAAATTTAGCAAAACAAGATTTGTCATTATGTCTTTAGACTGAGAGATGTTTCAAATAATTTGTGCCGAAATTCATCATCTCTTATTGTATCTTTATTTGACACTTTTGTTAGTTAGATATTCTGCAATCTTGACCCTTAATTTCAGATGTAAAACACTTCATGGGTCCAGGTTTTATCTCACATTGTTTTTATTCTGGTCCATCAACAAACACATGAGTGAAAAGAAATCAGATGTTTTCTAAGTTTTCAAGAATTACAACATCTGTCTGATCAAGTTTCATTGTTGAAGTGATGATGTCAGAAATACTACAGGAGGAACAATCATGTCTGAGATTTTCATTGTTTTATGATTTATTTCTGAACTATTGTCCATATAAAATTATGTTACACTGTGAAAACTCATCTTGAAATTAAATGTTAAATGTGTTTATGTTTTCTCCTCCAGATGCTCCAAAGCTTCTCTCAGTGTCAGTGAGTCTCTCTGGTGAGATAGTGGAGGGCAGCTCAGTGACTCTGACCTGTAGCAGTGATGCTAACCCAGCAGCTAACTACACCTGGTACCAGAATAGAAAACCAGTCCTTCGTCCTCTCAGTAAAGAACCACAGCTTGTCTTCAGCTCCATCCAGTCCTCTGACTCTGGATGGTATGACTGTACAGCTGAGAACAAGCTGGGGTGGTGGACATCTAAATATATCTCTATTAACGTGAAATGTGAGTAAAACACAGCTAATTTAAAAAGCTTCATGCAACTAATGACACCTTATTCACAGTCTGCTGCTGTAGTTCACTGAGCAGCTACAGTAGATGATGAAAAGTCAGTTTTATTTACAGCTGGCTCCCACATCTGCACAGATGTTCAGAGGATTCAAACGTCAGTAATCCAGAAAACCACCTCAGGTTTCTGTCCTGTTACCGACCCTGTCTCCAGCACCAGAAATTAACTGGGGAAAATATTATTACATGTCAAAACACAAAGGAAATATAAAGTATATGGATTTCTTATCTTGTGTGGAGTGATGGTCTTGATTGACTATCGATAAGCAGCGTTGGGTCGATGTAGTTATTGATATTACATTGCTGGTCAGCCCAGTATTTACAACACATTTTAAACAACTTTACTAATCATACCTGCTTTCTTCAGCTCTGCCACAGTTCAGTCACAAAACCTCCTGTAAAGTTTCAGATGCTCCACACACACAACTATGACTCAGCACCAAAGATCCTCATTTTCTTTCATTTATTTCATCTCCTCCAGATCCTCCAAAGCTTCCCTCAGTGTCAGTGAGTCCCTCTGGTGAGATAGTGGAGGGC